>VJOZ01090208.1:0-12544 GCA_009801055.1 Stichopus horrens | reverse complement strand
GAGAAGGATATGGAGTGGACCTTGTCCTAACTAAACAAAGAACCTAACTTCCAAAAAAAAATATTTACTTAGTACAATGTATTCTGTAAAAATACAGGTTAATCAAATTCTAATTCCTTGATGCATGGGTGGGAGGGGGGGACTTCCAGTGGACTTATCCCTTATCTTGCAGATATTGATGTACAGGCATTTGTACCAAGCATAATGAATGAAAATAGCTGTCACCTCCTTAGTAGGACTGCAAACAAGGACTGTTTAAAAATGGTGGGTGTTTGGATCAGATTAGTATTAACTGAGGTAGAACAACCCTAAGTTGGCTTTAATTTCAAAACCTATGAAGTGATGGCTGGTGAAGGTCTCAGACAGACCTGCATCCTGTTCTTTCAGTTCAAATTAATGGGTGACATCCAAGCAGGGAGTTGCTCTGGTTTCACTTTGATATTCTAATTATTGAATGAGGGCGCTGTATATTAGTTGCAATGTGTCAACATTATCTGTAAGCATACGTTGTCTTTATACATCTCTTTAGGCAGGTTTTATTGGATACTCTTTCATTTCCCCCTCCCCTCTCATTATGTTTTTTATCTCCCTAAACTCTCCTTTCGCATCTTTATTTCCCTATTTTGCTCTGATGAGTTTCATCTTCGTACCCTCTAGTGGTCTTTCACATTTTCTTCACTCCCTTACTAATCCATCTGAAATAATACATCACTCCCATCTATCGTGCTAAGACTACCGGTAACCTTTAACCATTACCGCCGCTAACGTTGTCCTGCCCATCCTGGAGAGGCACCAGTCCTTTGTGTGATTCTGCCATCCTGATGTGCTGAGAGATTTTCCAGCAAGTTCTCTACTTTCCTCTGACATCATCACCTGAAGAGTGTTCATCCTTCTTGTCCTCATTCTGTCCTTCTTGTCCTCTTTCTGTCCTTATTTTGCTTTTTTTTTGTCTGACTGTGCCCATCTTCATACCCATCTGAAAAATTCCATCTCCAACTTGTTGTTACAGTCGTAAAAATCTTTTGAAACTACCATACTGTGATTCATCCAAGTATAGTGTAATTTCCAAAGGAAATGCCTTTACGTAAGGAATTTCATTTTGATAGTATCCACATGGAAGTACCCACACGTTTACCTCAGGGCCCAGTTCCACTACCTTATCAGGCCCCTTAAAAGTAAATCAATCTTCTTTCTGCAATAGTTAACACCCTTATTATTGAACTTTCTCCTGAAACAAATGTAGTTTTGATGTTATCTAGGCTGGTATCAAATGGAAAACAACTATGGAACTTGAATGATAAACCCTTTTTTGCTATTTTTTTATCTTCAAATAGCACATCATGCTTTTAATGACATTATCTTAAACACCTGTTATTCATAGAACCCTTTTAACAGAACATCAAATATTTTCATGCAGAAACTTGCTTTGATTTGATTGTTCGAGAGAGAGAGAGTGGTTAGCTTTGATGGAGCACACCTAGGCCTCTGTGCAAAAGGCTTGCAACACATGCCTGTGTCTTTATTGCAGCTACAAAAAAAAAACAAAAAAAAACAAAAGGGTTTGTTAGTAATTTCCACCTATTGTAAAATGCTGAAGTCCACACTCAATATTTTGAATCAAATGTTTATCATGTACATAAAATTTTGACAGGTTAAAACAGATCTCTGATAAATTTTTGTTTGATCTCAACCAGAGAGTAGTCCATGTGACAATTGAAACAGAGCAGTTTACAAGCTTAGTTTACGTGACTAACCTCTTCAGTGGTGTGGCTGTTACTTTTTCCGTGCGAGTGTTTTCAGTATGATGAAGTAGCCCGTTGTGAAGCACATCCAGTGGTTAACATCAGCCAAGATGCATGTATGAAGGTGTTTAAATATTTCATTAACTGTGCTTTTAGTCACTAAATTATACACTGTAGTCCTCACTTACCTGTCTCAGCATGTCAAATGCACTCTCATTACCATGACCAGAGTACCGGTAACTTAAACGGTGATCGTTTGTTTTATAAATACCTCTTGTGATGTCATTCTGATCTTCATAAATCTCTGCAAGTGTTACCAGTCCTTGAACAGGCTTATCACATACTTGTCTGCAGTGAATAATATAATTATGATAGCAAATGGTATACATACGCACACTGTCGGTCTACTGATGTTTCATTGCTGCTTGAAATGAGCAGACATGTAACCATGGGGATAAGAAAAAGATGTCACTATCCTCTTCGCCCTTTGACAGACTAATGTTGAAAGTCTCCTTACCTTTTCAAAGTGACACTGCCACTGCCCACACAGTATTGTTGCAAACATTTTATGAACATGGCACCTACCTACATAAGAAGTAGTATTAACGCTAAAATTCATGTACTTCGCTCCTCATTTACCTGTCTCCAGACACCTAGAACACACAACGCCACCATGTCAAGTGAATTCTGGTAATGTTTAACACTGCCCTCTAAATGTCTAGGGCCCAGCCTGGATTTATGTGGCTAAACTGTATCAGCTGAATTCAGTTCAATTCTCAATTTGTTAAGCAACACTGTTTAGATTCCCTAAGCTTGAATGAAACTAATATTAAAGGTCATGTGACATAAAAATGACATTTTGAACCATTGACTGTATTAATCATCGAAATTATTGAAAATAGCCTCAAATTCCATCAAACTCCATCAAATATCGACAATTTCACAAATCCCTGTCTCTCACCTGCATCATGAATAAACATTGGCTAAGTATGAAAATTTGAGACGTCAAGAGATGGATTCCTATGATACGTCTTATGTCAATCTGTGTTTCCCTAACCTTTATGTCAAGGACAATTGAGAATTTCATATGCCCAGAGGGTTTTATTTTGAAAGCATATATTCACATCGTAGACATATGCTTACCCCTTGTTTCACCAATGCATACATTTGGCCCTGCTCTAAATGTCCTCGAAACTCATTCTAGCAGCCCGCCCTCGTTTGCCTTTTGCTCGAGTGTCACAGAACGTGTTTTGGAACTGTCTTCTGATCAGTTTTACTTAACAATGTGAAACATTAAGTAATTAAGTAATCAAGAGACAATATACACAGAGCTCACAGAAAGAAATACTGGTACTGTGCAACATTCTGTGTATTCTGTTTTACATTTTCATCAAACTTTGAAAAGTTATATCTCAAAAATTATAATACATATGAATAAAATTCCAACAGATCGTCATTCAGGGTTTTACTGAATAAAGCTGGCGCTCTCTCTCTAGATGCATGGTCTCTTGACTGTGTGAGTCCCAGTCAGTAGTATGTGTGTCAAGCCAGTGCAGTCAGTCTGTTACATTCAGGAGAACTGGGAAGAAAGGTCAATAAGAGAATCACACATTGAACAGAGCAGCGATTGATGTATATATGCATTGCGTGTCAACAAATACTGTTTGCACCGGCTCCCCCAACTAGCACCAGGGCACCCGCAGTCCACAGTCAGTCACTTGGTCGAGTAACCCAAAAATATAACCTGAAGTCCATAATACGACATTTTGTTTTGCAAAGTAATAAAACACCTTGTATCATCAATATATAGCTGCATGATGATGAAGTGTTCTTGGTTGGGGGTAGATGCTGAATTTTAGTCACACACAGAATGTATGTTAGTGAAACTTTAGATCTGAGAAGTAATTTCAAAACCATGTCTTCAAGTTGTCAGTGGGGCACCCAGTACAGAGACTTTTCTTCAGTACGTCCTTCAGAAACTAAAAATCATCTTCAGAGAGAACTTGTAGAATATGAAATTTTCTCATATTTTGCCTTCAAATTTAACGGCAATCAGGTATTAAATGAGGCTAAGTATTGGTGTAAGCGCACACAGTCTATTAATAAGATAACCAATTTAAGTTTTCTTTGTTCTCTTTTTCTTCTCTTGCAGGTATTCTCAGACCCAGGCATGCTTTAGATATACCCTCTTATCATCCCCTGTCACCGAGCAGTCTTGGACAAATAACTCCACATTTAGATGTTTATCCTTTGTAAGTATAGGGCCCTTATTATAATTACCATGGTATCTTGGTCATCAATTTTCATTGTTTTTTTTATTGTACTTCTCACCCCCTCCCCCCATTTCCCCAAAGCATACCAAGTAGGCAATTATTGAAATGGTTTCGGAAACATTTTTGTGTGCATGTCTGGTGATATTCAGATCACAGAGTTGTGCCTGTGTAACCCTGCAGTATGTGACAGTATGGATGTAAAATGGACCGGTATTACTATACTTCAATGGTTCAAGTCAATTACTGAAGCACATCAGAAAACCAATAGGACATTACTCTGTGTAGCATATGCCCTGGATCCAAAGTTGTGACTTGTGTACCCACTATGACCATAGCGGGTCCCTGGGTACTAAAAATACAACATCCTTTAGGGTACAAGTTCATTGTGAAGTTTGTATCTGCTTTGCACCATGTGTCTTGCGTACGTGTATTACAATGAAGTTTTCTTGGTGGCGTATATGTGCCGAATTTTGTTCCATGTCCAATGGACATATGAGTGAAACTTTTGGTCTGGGTACCAGTTTCCGAGCCAGGCCCCAGTATCATCAATCATCGGTCAGGTTTGCCGGTACCCGAATACCCCGTGCAAACACAACTAGATAGCAGATTGGCATCTTGCTCCATTTCACATAGGGAGTCCCTCACACAGCTTATATGTACAGAATGCATCAATCAATGTGTAATCTTACATTTCAGCTGTATTTGAGTGAGGCTGTTTTTTCTCTGACCCCATGACCCCATTTGTGGTAGACATTCTTGTAGAACAATACCTCCAAAATTTGCTCTCAAACATTAATTATGCTGTGAACGTACCTTCGGAACCACAGTGATACGAATGTGCAAATTTGTCTCCTAGAAAGTGGAATGAGATAAATGGAGCGTGAGGGTTTCCAAGGCTTGTTTTTGCACGTTAACCTAACTGTTGCCAACCAAAGCCTAGCCCAGTTTATTGAATGACATTTTTCAGCTGGGAAAACAATACGTTCCATTCAGATCAACAATAATAACAACAAAACAACCACTTATTCCAATTGTTGAGCATGGAATAATTGTTATTTTTGGTGAATAATATATAATGGTGTGTTACTTTCTTCACAACTGTCTTTACGTAAGCCCTACGCTGCTTAGTCGTCTATATTTTTAGAAACGTGATACTTGCATAAACATATCTTGCTTCTTTTTTTCTTTTCCCATGACTAATTGTATGAAGATTGCGTTCACATTTTGAGACTGTTGTGTTCATGTGTCGCTTAAAGCAGTCAGCAGTTTTGTCATCTCGATCTCATCTCGAAAAAATTCAGTTTGTTACTCGGCAGCTTTTCCGACAGATTTATAATTTTGTGATAAAAGTTGCAAATAATCTTAAAAAAAGGATGGCAAATGATGAAATGGATCTCTCGGCTGCAAGACAAACGAATGGCAATCTTTGTGAAAGAAGAATAATTCGGAGGCCTCAAAACTCTTGATTTATACCACTTTAAATGTCTTGATGGTGTGCCTTGTAACATGAATGGAGCTGCTTTCCTATCTAGCACTGGGATTAATCAATATCTTGTCTTCTTTTGTTTAGACACATTATCACTTCATAAAGTGCATTGTAATTATTTTTCATAACTTTCAACTTTTATTCTGAGTCTTCTCGTGTCAGATTAATTGGTCTCTGCAGCAGTCAGATCGCAGAATCAAAAAGTAGACAAAACAACTGTAGCTGTCTGTGTGTCTGCATGCACGTGTGTTTGCGTGTGTGTGTGTGTTCAACGTGCAAGACTAGTTTTATGTAGATGGTACAGCGCCTGAGACAACACCCCAACACTTTTTGTGCATGTTTTTTAAAGTTTTTGTATAGATTTGTGTGAAAAAGCGAGAGCTCTGGAATTGAGGTGATCGGTGTAAATCAAACACCCCTAGCTTGTTTTCACTTTGTTTGTTGATAAGGCATGAATCGATTATTACGCTTTCTTTTTTTCTCTGTTGATATGGCATTCAGCATGTATTTTGCTTTTCCTCCCACATGATTTTGTATACCCACTTTTGTAAGTCAGTATCAATTTTGAAATGGTCACTTTTCACCATCATTACCAATTCAGCAGTACTATTAACATGGCACGAATGGCAGTTCACTTTGAAGGATATGCTGTTCAGGTCACAGTGTTTGTGTTCACAATTTTGTAGTGTCCTCAGTTGGCACGTATAGTCTGCTCTTTAATGTGTATATCTGAAAATGCACAGTTTGTGAAAATGCACATTGAAGTTTGTCACTTTAGAAGTTTCCATCTGCGTAAATTTGTGTTTTCGTTCTTGTTCCTAGGTGATAGCTGAGATCTATGACGAATGAATTAATTTGTCCCCTTTCATGTGTCTCCCCACAGAGCAAGTCAGACGTTCTATTCTTCGATTCGTTCACCGTATCCAACCAATCTCCTGGTGAACCCTTCGAGCATATCGCGCCTGGCGCCCTCTAGTTTACCAAATCCGTCCAGCTTAAGGGGCATACCACTCTCACCCCAGACGTCACCGGCCTCACAGCACCATGACACACAGCAGCAAAGTAACGACAGGTATAAAGCATGGCCATGGATATTAATGGAAGTTTTGTTAATCATGTGATTTGTTGGTGGAGATTTCTGAAAATAAACAAGAATTTGTCACTTCTTTTGGAGAGAAAATACGACATTGCAATGGTTATTAATACCCTAGAAATAAGGGAAAGTTACCTTTTATTTTTAAACAGCAGGATTTGAGACTGATAAAAACAGTAAAATCAATCAAAAAGAAATTCAGTGGAACAGTGGTGGGAGATGATTGGTTTATCTCGATCATGTCTTACTCTTTGAGGTTACCTTTAGTTACAGTTCATTTCAGACACATAGGCATCAGTCCGTCTAAACTTTTGTAGCCAGCATACTCCGTGGTGGTTTTATGAGGAAGTCAGCCACTGAGTAAAAAATTCCACCCAGCCACCCCTGAATTAGCACACCTGATAACAAGGTGGCAAAAGGATACCGCCATTTCAAACCGAAGAAGAAATCATTTCTAGAGGCCACCAGTTTGCATCATTAGCGTTTAGCATTCTCATTATCAAAAGCTTCTGGAAATGAGAGGAAACGCCTCTCTAGTTGAACCCCTTTCTGACGATAGTCCCCCCGATCATGTTCTCACTTCATGCATGCCCCTCAGCTTTTTAAATCTTTGGAGAACAGAATTCTCATCTTGTCTAAACTGTTTCAGTTGTCCAAAGTCAACAATATGTTGCTCAGTGGTCTAAATAATACTGCTACATTTGGATTCCACATTTGATGTACACAAATTGTGGAATCAGTGGAACAGTACAAGACAGTTCCACTGAATAGCATATGCAGTATCTATTTACGAAATTAACTCATTCCTCCAGTATTCCAGAAAGCGACTGAATGTAGGCAACACGTTTCAGTGTCCACACAATTTTAGACCTCAGCATAAAATTCCATAAACAGTTCTTGAGACAACAACAACAACATGATGTCCTTGCATCTGGGATGATAATTTGAGTATTGTTCTAGCCTCGCGTTTTCCCCGACGGTATCTGGAGTATGAGTACACGATTCACCACTGTGCATGTGCATGCAAAGAGTTTTTTAGGGGACTGTGAAACAACAGAGGGCAACAAATCAGATGGGAAAAATATGTGGTTTCATGGAGAGAATGTCTCTAACTGATCAACAAGGACAGGTTGCCAGGATATCCACCATACCCCCCTTCCCACAATTAGTACATTATAAGCTCCCAAGGAAATCATAGGGGGTGGTAGGTACAGTGATGGGAGTTCCTTCAACAACTTCAGCTCATTTTATGTTCTTGGCAGTGATGTCATATACCCTTCTGTGAGCAGCCAAATTTTTCGTAGACTTGAAATCCTTGTATTGCACTTACTTTCTCCTGAGATGTCGTGTGGTCAAAGGTTTCTCTCGTCTACAGGTTGCCGTTTTGCTGATAGTCTCCATTTTCATTCCCCACAGAGAAAAGAACACAGACAAGAAGACGGAGAAAAAGTCACCGAAGGTTCACATCAAGAAACCTTTGAACGCTTTCATGCTGTATATGAAGGAGATGAGAGCCAGCGTGGTGAAAGAATGTACCTTGAAGGAGAGTGCTGCAATCAACCAGATCCTGGGAAGAAGGGTAATATTGAATATTCATTAAACGTTAAGATTGGACACTACTCCATGTTCTTTTTGATGCACAATAGTGAAGATAGAACAAATGTACACATTCTGGAAACAACAAATGCAACTCTGGGCTGTGCAAAACTGCAAGTGGCAAAGTATTTTCCTGTGCAAATCTGTCGGTACAAGCCCTAACCTGGCCAGCTAGGTGGTAGTTGCAGTTGCTCTTCACTGAATTTTGCTTTTGGGAAGGCTATTTATTACTCCTGTCAGGGTGAGGGTTGGTGTAGCCATGAATATGTGTGACATCAGCATGAATATGTGCGATATCACCATGAATATGTATGACACCCTCATATAAGGATCGATGGCTGTTGATTGACGTAATTGATGGCATGTCATTTCACATTCACAGACTGATACTGTTAATAGAGAGAAAGATAAATGAGCATCTTGACCTCAGTAGCTACGATCTATAAAAGGAAGGAGACATCATCACTAGAGTTAGGGTTAAGTAATGAATATTCATTATGACCCAACAAACAGACCTAACCACGCAAAAATGTAACTCTCATGTATGCATGAGGTGATAGATGAGGGAAAAATGTGTATAATATGTTGAAGAAAGTTTTTGCAGTCATCCAGATTATAGAGAAAAACGGCTGATAGCGCGTATTCTCAATATACCTTCTAATTTATACAAACATTAAAGGGGAAAAAAAAGACCTAAATGAATTCGCATGGTGCTAACATATAAAGCCACAACTGTTTGCAAGGTTGTTGTCAGTTGTGGATGAAAATTTCCGATAATAGAAATATGAAAGGCAGGCATGTTATCGATACAATAATGAGCATTGTTGGAATTCTTGCTCGTAGCCTTTGTTGAGGTTTGAAACCCGGTCACATACGGTAAACGGTAACAGAGGTCTTCAATTGCTCTGAGCCACCACATGGCTCAGGGTGTTGTTTGTTAATCAAATAGATTTTGACCAGGTGATTGTCCCCGTCTAACCAGGCGAAAACGATGTAACACATTGCAGAAAGCTTCCAAAACTAACAGTTACTCGGTCTCAGCGACCTATTCATCTCTAGTCTTTTCAATCATCTCCAGTGTGTCAAATATTTTTTTGTTACACAAAGCCACAGCAGGGCATCTTCAGTGGCACTAATACATATTAAAGGTGAATTGTCTGTGGATAGGATCCTGTTGTTACGTTGCTTCCCTAACAAGGAATGAAACTCACACGTGCCCCACTAAAATCACCAGGGATTTTGATTAACTGTCCCGGTGAACTGCTTCAGAAGGAGAAAAAGATCAAGAAAAAACTGATTTTACATCATTTTGTATTGTTTGTGTGTCATGTGATGTTCTTTCATGCTGAAATTCATGTTATCATGGACAGTGTTTGAAGTCCTGGAAAAGTCATGGAAATTTCCACAAAAATGACATTGTCCCTCTCTCAGTCTTCAGAACAAAATGTATTCCCTCTTGTTATGTCAAAATTTATCATTCCCCTCACCTGATATTTCTTTGCCTTTTGCTTTCATAGATGAAAACTCCATTTAAGATGTCAAAAAGGGGTCATAGAAATACTTTTTTAGTCTTGGAAAAGTCACAGGAAAGTCTTGAAAATTAATTTCATACAAAGTACAGGAACCCATTTTGTTTTTTGTTTTTTTTATACCTTTAGCAGAAAATACATCAAGCAACCATCACAGAGACCAGAACTGTTCTGTACAGTTTTCGATCTTCCGAGCATAGTGCAGAAAAGTCAAATTGCATTGTTTTGGGGTGTGAATCAGGTCCCACACCCGTAAATGTGGTTACCTATCTTAAGAGACATAAACGTGTCTTTCGCTGCTTTCCTTTTCGTGTTTTTTTACATTTTACCCAGAGAGAATAACCATCTTCTTGATCATTGAGAACTTGTCGTCTTCAAATTGCTTCTTCATGAAGCCGTTCCCTCTCCCGTCTGCTATCTTTGCAAATTCTTTAGTGTAGACTTGAATACAATGTATGCACATAGACACATGTGTACCTTTAACACCAGCTTTTCAATCTGCCAATAGATCTGGAGTTTACAATGTTGTGAGGTAAACTTAAAATGTTAGCTGTATCTTCTTATGTGGTTTGATTTCACAAACGAGCAGAGATTAAAAGAATAGAAATGGTTTTGATCACATCCTTAACTATGAGCAATGTAACATGCCAGTACCACAAGGCTGAAGGGGTAAAGGGGGTGCCAAATTACCAGATGCTGTTACTCCTTTGACAAAAGTGCACTCCAGTTGTACATGATCAAGTTTTTTTTCATAGTGCCCTTTTAGACATTTGTCCCTCCAACTGGAAGAGAGTTGTGCCAGATCTTTGTAAGGAGTGATGTCATTTAGTGTCGCTTGTGCTTTTTTCTGGTCAGTTTTGTCTCCTTTAAAGGATTATTTCATAAACAGTCAGACAATTCGTGACATGTTTGCATAGATTTATGAAAAGTGGTTAGTCTCCTCTGTTTCAGTGAACCCTCAAATTTTTTCACGGTCGACAGAGCACGCCTATCGGAGTCATATGGAAAGAGACAAAAAGTTACCAAGTGTTGTCACATTCAAATGCTAACCCAGTTTGAAACTTTTTTTATGAAAGACAACCATATGATGCTTCCTTCCAGATATTGTGTCGGTCCAAAAACAAGCAATTTGAGAAGTTTTTGGCAGAAAAGTTTGTGAATGTAGAGTGTGTCTTGGCATTTTTGTTTATCAAGATATCAGAAAAAGACTTTTGACAGGAGATAAGGTTACCTTTTGAGACATCTGTAGCTATGTCGGCAAAGCCAAGAGACTGTTGACTCATGACAGAGAAAATGCGTCACTGGGGAGACAGACACCTTAACATATCTCACACCCCTTAGCCACTAAAGTAACAGATTCTCTGGGAAACGTTTAACTCGAGATGGAAAACATTTTACGTAAAGGGGTGTGAGTTAAATACAACCTAGCAACTGACATAGTGCAGGTATTAGGAGTCATCGCTCACCCAAAGTGAAGAGAAAAAAAAGAAAAGCTTTTGAGGTTATTTTTCAATTCAGCTGGGAGTTTTGGTGGTGGAGAGGTGTCAAGGTGAGCACATCTCAAAGTGGCTTGCCACCTCAGTCGTCTGAAAGAGGTGCCCAAACTGCTGGAAAATGTGCTCTTTCAACCATGCAAAAAGTTTGGAAAAAAGAAAATGGAAAAAAAAAAACAGTAACCCCAAAATTTGGAAACTATTCAACGCAGTGCACTTATGAAGAAATAGTAAAAGTATGAAGAAAATAACTCGAGAAAAGAAAGGAAGTGAGTGTGAGTAAGTGGTTTCTAAATTATTAACAACAAAGTGCTGTTTATTTTCTATTTCAAGGTAAGACTTACTTGTACCGATATGTAACATGTGTGGAGGGATATTTCAAAGTAGGCAGTTCCTCACAGCTTTTAACAAAGAAGTGGGATTTGTGCCTTTCCGACTTGGCCAAATTTTCTGAAACTTTGAGAGGATTTATTTTACATCAGTGGCAATAAAAGTTATTGTCTATGTTATGAAGAAAATTGTTGGTTCTTTTGATGTTTCATGCTTTTTTTTTTTTTAAGACAAAAGTCATATTGTAAAATGATGCATCATTTAACTGTAGCCCTTATAGAGCAGATATGTGGTAATAATATGAGGTTCTTATGGATTGGTCGTTGCTATGCATTATATTGCGGTAAATGGATGGTCGACTGTTCAAGTATAAATGTGAAGGATGGTCAATTTAAGAGAATGTTTCCAAGGTTAATGTGCAAAGATTTTTTAAACACTTGTGTATTGGAATGCGATGAGATGCAACAGCCAGTTCTGTTGCTAGTGCTGATGAGTTCAAATTTTACAAGCTAATTGCTTGTTTTGTTAGAGGTTTTAATTTACAGTAGTAGGGTTTATATTCAGAATCATCAAGGTGAAGATACTTCCAAAAGGGGACCATAAACTTAGAAAAGAGATTTGCAGTTGCAAGAAATCGTCCCTCCAAATGCTGTTCAGATGAGAAAACTATCCAAGCCATGCTTCATGCTGTATCCATGCTGTATCCGTGTTTGTATAGTCTGTTAAGTATGTGTTTCTGTCGTATCAGGCTGCTTTGAAGCATTTGTCAAACATGGATAACCAGCAAAATTTGTGAAGTTTTAAAACTTACCCTGTATTTGTAAACATTCTAAAATGTTAGAAGTACAACTTTGACATAGTTCTCAATGTCCTCTTATTTTTCACCATAAGGTTAACCTTGTCCATATGTTACTTATAAGTCAGGTAGTGTCATCAAGCTATGAGCTACCCAAAGTTTATTACCCTGTAACATTGAAGAACTGTCATAAAAAAAAAAAAAAA
>VJOZ01090145.1:0-14573 GCA_009801055.1 Stichopus horrens | reverse complement strand
CAAAGTTTCATCTCCTAAAACATTATGCATGTGATGAGTAACTGAAGATGCATCATTTGAATTTTGAAAAGTTTGGGTGGACACATTAGTGATGAGCAACAAATGACTGAGTTTCTATCTGTGAGAAACTTATTTCTTGAAAAAAAGACTACTGTCCTTCCTTGTTATAAATAATTCTATCACTCTGCATCCACAAACATTGATTTTAAAAATATGGATGTTTTCTGTAAAACAAACGCCCTTTTCCCTTTAAAGCTTAAAATTCCACATTGCCCTACGAATGAAAGGCATGGTAGAACTACGTACGTTTCCTTGTGGTGGATTGGTGGTGGATGTTATGGTGGGGTGGGTTTTAACTTGCATTCGGGGTGCAGGTTGACTAAGGTGGGATATGCGGTGTAGATGGTAGGTGAAATGGGCATTGGATTGTGCAGAACCAGTGCATCTCAATATACTAACAGTTGGAGATTAATAGGCTGAAAGGTTAACGTGACTCATAAGATCTGCTGCAAACTTACTCAATTTCAATGTTTTCTTGACTGGCATAACGACGAAACATTTCAACTGTAACGAAAATGGAACATTCAAAGCAACCTCTTGAAAAGATTGGCTGGCAGTTCATCCCCCAGACAAATACCTACAGACAAGTACCACATGGCTCCGGGGTATCTGTCAGGGGTATTTATCCGAAAGTTTTTGCCACGTCACACTTAACAAATATATCGTCAATATTGTTATATTTTATACAATTTAAAATATATCACTTTGTAGAAATCACAACAATAAAAGACAACTAAAACAAACGAATCAACGACAGTAATACACTGCTACGGTTCTTTATCTTAAAGGAAAAACTTGGGGAAGATGTGAAATTAAAAAAAATGCGAGTACAGATACACTACTTACACACATTCTCCACTTAAACTAGAAATGCGGCTCAATATCTTGGACAAGTAAAATATCTAAGATATCACTAATCTACCATTTTTATTTTTGAACTATAACAATGTGTCCAAATGCATCATCTGTTTCAATCTCTGAAGCTTACTAAGATGAAAACCTATCCCCTTGTGCAAAAAGGCATGGCACTTGATAAGGACATTTGTACAAGCTGGACGACTCAGTCAACGTCAACGTGCGTTCAATTCATCCTATACGTTTGTTATAGCGGGGCCCTTTTCGAAGGACATAACAGATAATTTTGCCCATAAAAGAGTTTGATGTAATAAGAATGCAGGGCAGGAGATTAAGACTTTCCCTGCTAATTTCTGCCAAGTAAGATAGTCCTGAAGGTATCAAATCTGCCGCTTTTTATCTATTTTGAAAAGACATACCATTGAAATCCAATCCCCATTAACATGCAGTGTGTCATTCAGTCCCACCGATGGTCAACTTAACAGCCAACTATTCCGTGGGTTTTAGGGGCATATGCCTCCCAATTCTGGCAGAAAATAGTGGATCCATTTGAGCAATAGAGACAGCCAAGGAAATAAGTCATGTTCTTTTTGCGGACCATCACTCCGTTGTAAAATCTAGGAAGGATGCCGTCTAGAAGATATTTTTATCAAAACTTTCTTGTACGCTTCCCGCCAATACATTGTGGCGCTCTACTTAGTGATCCACAAATCTCATCATCCTAGTTTAAAAATCTCTGGTGTTTCACTGTGGCGTACTGTATCACGTTGGTCTTTGGCCACTGAAAACAATTACCCTTGTGATTCCACTAGAGCCAGAATGAAAGAGACGCCTCATAATTCAGTCAATTTGGTAAAAAAAATTCAGAATTCTGGAAAAAATTACCGGCCCTGCCCCCACCGATATATCCATTCAGGTACGTCTTGGTCGTAGTACATGCTACTCATATGTGAATTTTGTTTCTTGAACACCTTTTTAGTATTACCAAATTATATCAAGGCGCAATTTATGGACATGGTTATTTCGTAGAACAATTCTATTCATGCTTGAACTATCTGACTGATTCTGGAATCTACCCATCCAAACTTAGGCTATTTGGCGTTAACGGGGAAATTTTCCATGATGATCCAATGAGAAGACAATTCATAGTTTGCTCACCTTTTCGACGACTTTTCCATTAAAGTGAAGTTCAAGAGGGAAAGAAAAGCAGAAAAAATGATAATTTTCAAAAATCGCATTTACAAGATGAATCATTCAATATAACGCACAAACTAATTTATATTCCCCGTAAATCACAATGAACGGTGGAATCTGCCTGATGAAAGAACAAAAGCGTTACCATCATTCATGCAAACACTGCCTAGAGTATGTGTTAAAGATATAAAATAAATATAGTACAGATATAAGCATAAATATAGCATAGTAAGCTACTGAAAAAAAGACAATTTAAGTGCATTTTGCAGTGATTCTCACTGTCTTATACAAACAATATTTTCTATGACCTTGTCCAAAAGCCTGATTGTGAAGTTACATTGTCTTGTGAGCATATGCAGTACCATGTCATGTCAGGGTAGAACATACCGAAAGAAGCTAAAGTATGACCACAACTAATGTGACCTTATTTATGTTTCAGTAATATGCTTTGGGGATAATGCATACAACATTGGGTAATAATTTAGAGTAAAAAAAAAAAAGGACGTGTCCCTTTCAAAATCTCCTACCTAAATGCTACATTAAAATTCTCACTCTAACCATGATTTGCGTTCACTTAGGTTAAGTTGTTTCTTGGAACTCTTAATTCTTTTCAAAATGTAACCAAACCGTCATTAATAATCTTGGCTTGTAGTCACCGACTTGAAATAAGAGCCCCACAATTTATAGCAGGATGTGCTGTTGTTCTTGCGTTTTCAAAAGTTCACTAAAGGACTGGCTGTATTTCTTACAGTTGTTAAAAGCTTTGAAAACTCAAGTACTTTACTGTGTTTCTAGAAATGTAGCCTAAGTTTAAACGAAATGCATTTGCGTATCAGTTTCGTAGTAGTAGTAGTATTCCCACGTGAGTGCCACACATTTATTATACGACCCTAACTGTTTAGCAAAAAAAAAAAATAAAAAATAAAAAATAAATAAAAATAAACCACTCTGCATTCGATCATGATTATCATAATAAACAAAATAATTAATGACATTTCTCTCAAAAGAAATGCGAGGTAAATGTTATTTGCCAGATTGATATTAAATGGACGAGACGGATGGAAGATTAACGATAAAGGCTAATTTTCCCTTCAAAAAGCACATCCTAGCGTAAGGTAATGCCATCAAACCTGTAATGCTTGTAAGTTCCCTCCGACCGATCGCCAAAGTAAAGAAGAATCATACAATCCTACATACACTGTGGCACATGGGTCTAAATGACCCACTGGATTTTATCTGGGCTCGTAATGTATAAAATAAGTTATTAACCATTTCTGTGCCCCCATCCAAGGAATTGATAAACCAGCATGTTGATTCACAGAATTTCTGCTCTTATTTCGATCACTGTTGTAACTTACCTATACCATCCATCTTCAGCTTCGAATTGTAGAGAAAATACTAGTCGTTTCGTTTTAACACACATTACATCACTTACCTTTGACAACTTTGATGTGATACAATGTCTTTTGAAAATCGTTCGAAAGGGCTCCTTTCTCTGCAGATAACTTTCAGTAATCCATTTGGGAATGCTATTCAGTCGTCCAGGAATCCCTGATTATCTCTGACATGAAGACGTGAGACACTGTAAGTAATCACGAGAAGAAAAGGTTAAGAGAAACGTACAAAGTTTCCATGGAAACAAGCAATTAAACAGTCTCCAGTTCAGCGTAAACTGTGGGATAAGGCGGGACAGGGTGGGTATAGGTGGATGGAGGTGGGTTGGAAAACGTAATAAAGGACTCTGTTGTAGAAACGATTAGTTTAATGTTCTACATGTTCTTCATATATAGTACATCCCAAGTTGATGGCAACTTGACCTGCCTTATTGTTGTGTTTGTGTTAAACTGGAAGGACGAGAAAACCCGCCTGTTTTGCATTAGATCTTCTGGTTTCTATAATAAAAACATAACAACAATACGTTATTTAATTGCCCAGTTAATGCTCGCACTTTATGCAGGAAATATATTCAACCAATCAATGTGCAATCAATCTGGACCGTCCAAAAAGTTTATTTCAACTCCAAGCGTGTCAAGGTCTTCTTTTGACCTTGTTTATTGCCTTTGCAACTTTTAACAACTTGAAAAATTGTACAGACACAACACAATTTAATATCTGCTTATCAATCAATGTTTATAAACACATTCTACTATTTTGAAGTGGTTTGTCTATTCCCGTAGACATTGCCAAAATCTGTGTTTTCACTTTGTTTATAAATTGTCTGTTGAATCAGCAAAACACGTTGCTCATAGAACAGAGTGGGCTTTTGGGGAAATACTAACATTCTTTTGTGAAAGTACAAATAATTTGGAAAGTTTCAAAAACAAAGTCACCGAAAGAAGAAGCAAAACAAGCAACCTACAAGTAAAAACAATTAAATACATTACAAACTTGGGCGAGTGACAATATTATTTTCATTGAGTAGGACCAGTTCTCTTATGAATTTATAAACTGTGCAAATTTAGCCTAAATTTAACCTAAGTTGAATATAACTACATGTAAAGCTGCAGTCTAAAGACAGATGGGTAAACTTGTAGGTCAGGTTGGTCACGTTCGAGTCCTGCTTAGCTGTTGGGTAACAAAATAGTCAAATTGGTATACGAGTTATGATCCTCGTTGAGTGAACTGTTACACAACAATGTAACTTTGTAACCAGCTCGGATATATTTTTATCCAACAGTTAAGCATGAGCCAAAGCGTACCCAATAATTTTTAGAGTGTGGTCTGTGCATCCACTGTTGCTTTATATATCATGACGATATTAGGTTCACACAATTCAACATGTTTTAACACGGTCGAAAAGAAATGCAGGGCACCAGAAAGATAAAAAACATTTCCCTTGGGTATATAAACAATAGCACCCACACAGTGAAACACCGCTCCGAGACTCTGATGAGTGAGTTGCGCAACTACATGATGATGTTTGGAATTCGAGGAAAAACAAGCTTTTTAATTTCAATTGATTAAAGTACAAGAGAAAACAATACCCTGCACATCTAGGGACATGACAGAAACATGTATATTTTGAAAAACATATGGACAACGAAAAACAGTGTAGCAATAATGTATAGCCCCTGCAGTGAGAAATCTGTGTGTTGAGTTCTCTAGAGTTTGTAGAAAAACTTCTTGAATTTATAAAATTGTCTTCCTGATTTTGTATCACAGGAAACACTAAAGCAATTCTAGAAGGACACTTTATCTACAAAGGATGTTGTTAAATCTTCAAGATATTGCAATTTGAAAGTTTATAAAATCAAGGAGAACGCTGCAATTCTGAAAATGTGATGTGATAAGTCGACCACTTGTAATTGAAAATCTTTGTAATTTCTTTATAGCTTATTGTCAAATAGTTAATCACAGTCCCAGACCAAAGTACTGATGATGTGGTCATTGCGCTAGACGCCTCAGTGATTCAAGACAAAATATTTTTTATAAGTGTATGTGCATTCATGGAAATAACAAATAAAGGAAACAAAGAAATGAAAATGCTATCCGGAGTAGTGCAACATCAGATTTCGTCTTACTCAAATATGTGTACATGTAATTGCTGGGAAAAAATGACCCCACCATTTTTTAAATCTCAAAAGTGTATCATAACTAGGGTAAAAAACAAACGTTCTTAATGAAACTTTGGAATTTGTGTGTCAAGCACTTCCGCGTCGTATTTTAAAGACATATTCCCTGGTTTCTATATCCTTAAACTAAAAGGCGTGGGAGACAAATATGAACTTTCACTTAGTACTTAAAATGCTCTCAATGTACAACTCAAACTTAAAATGGTGGTTCTCCGGAGATCTTAATTGGCGGTGGTGGGAAGTGTGTGAAGGGGTAAGTGTAACGGACTTTACGGGAAGTAAGTAAGAGGAATGTCTAATATAGCTTAATGATCAAATGGGACAACTAAGTTCCCTCTAGATTTAGAATTGGACAATACGCACAGTAGTGTAAATCTAAGGTCATTCACGCATATAGCACAAGAGACGAATATAGAAAAAGTAAGCAAGTAAGTAAATTATATGAACGCAACAAACTCTGTATTGTCGTCCAACTCAGCTCACAATGAAGACAGACGTGAAGAAATGGATGTGTTTATACTTGCATAACTACTCTGAAACACGTAAATAAGTATGAAAACATCACGTCATTGCGTATTCATAGATCCTGAATTCTTAAAACAAAGTACATTTTGCTTCTTCATAGTAAAAACTCTAACATACCTGCAGGGTTAAAATAAGAACTCGACCTCGATCTTGTCAACATATCGCACCGCAAAACCCTCTATTGGACTTATTTTCCCCCATTTAAACTATTCTTCAATATATATTGCTTGAAAGATACAAGTCAGCAAAACAGACTTCCTTCAATATGCAATTGCGAAAACATGAATTACTTCCATATGCCCAACATATACATTTAACACTCAATCAACATGTGAAAACATTCAATTAATAAAATGACAGTTATCCATACTACCAGTCACCATATTCGATTACTTGTTTTGCAGTTCCATCCCTGATGGTTTTGTACAACGTAGCACTGGATGCAGCTGAAGATAAGTATCAGGCTCATCTGAATTCGCTTGGACAAACTCGACCTGTTTACTTCGAGAAGGCCTTAAAGGAATATGATGTACATCGATTGCACGGGTTGGATTCTTGTCAGCTCTTACCTCGTGGGCAATATCATCACTGCTAACCTTTGACAGCACCATAAAAAGACGAAATGGTACTAGCCATTTTGGTCTTCCAACTTCGATCAAGGGTTATGAAGCAGTGGCCAAATTTCCCTGCAAATATGTGTTGAACTTCTTATTAACGTCATAATGCTCTTTCTTTCTCTTGCGAATTCACAGACTCTTCATCAATTGTATGTAAATGCCTGCTTCAATCTTTCTTTTAGTTATGTACAGAAATATGCAGGTGTTCCAGGGTCTGGTCGCATTGTTAGTCTGAAAGTGACGTAATATGTGGGAGCGTTAAACGACAGTCACAACCATGCAACACAAAATAGGGACTATAACCTGTCGTGGAATGATATAACGAATTACACTTTGCAAATCTTGTGTTCTTAGTACTCATCACACCTCTACCGCCAGTGTAAAAGTTCCCCTTTTAACGAGAGTTTAACACAAGATTCGAAGATGAGAAAGAAGAACGAGCAGTAAATTATAAGGAGAAGAAACAATGTTGTCATCCAACTCAGTAGCAGCAAATGCAAAAAAAGCAACAAAAACATCAACAAACAAACAAAAACAACAAACAAACAAAAACAACAAACAAACAAAAACATAAGAGTATTTTACTGTATGTCAACGGAAGGCCTAGCATGAAAATAATAGTCTTTTAATTTTCTCAATTGTTTTGTTCATTGATTGGTGCACAAGAATGGAGAGTTTTATACTTGGGCTCTTCTGATGACCACAGGGCCAATGTGAGATAACAAAATTACCCCGGAGCATGTCAACGCCCAGTTGAGACACAGAGTTGACGTTATGGTAGTAGATACAGCTAAATTCTGCGACACTGGTGTATTAATTGAACTTGTATCAATTCAAATTGTTCTTTATTACAATGGGCTAGTTAGGATATTTCTTTCTGAAAAATACTCGATTATAACTTACTTTAGATAAGACCTTGTCAAAGGGTCGAAAGCGTGATCGTATCATTCGGTGTAGGCCTGTTCCTTGCATGCAATACTGTACTGTAGGTAGGCATCAGTCAGGCCCTATAAACGAACTGTAGCGTCTGCATAGCCTTAATGTCTATGGCCGAGGTGTAATGCGCTCCTGTTTGGAGCTTCTGTCTATCACTGCCTTGAACACACATTTCAAACTTGGTTTAATTTAGCTATTTGATGAAGAGATGACTGACAGAGAAAAATTAAGTCCCATTTGGACCTTGACTCAAGGGGAAAAACATAAGACAAACTCAAAGCCTGAGCATCAGGGTGCAAAATCATTGCAATATCACCAAGGTGTATCACAGCCCATTTAAATACTTAAAACAACAACGGTATTTATATGAAACCTGCGCAAACATATCAGGTGCATAATACTCCCACAAAGGTGTACGTACCAACAAAAGACTAATAGTTCTAATTGACATGTTAACGACATTTGCCTTTACAAATTGGGACAAACTGATAACAATGAATAAATATTGATGAGCATTCATGATGTATCTTTACACCAATTTCACACAATGTAAAACGTGCAACCTACTTATCGGGTTGAGTCAAGTTCAAAATTTGCACAAGTACAAGTGTTATGTGCGGCCATGCATGAAGCAGAAAACCAACCAACCACCCAACCAACCAACCAACCAACAAATGGTACGACTGGAATCAAACTGAATTGCACTCACTTTGAACAAATGAAGCCGATCTGGGTCCCATATGGGTAAAATGGTGAGAACGTAGCCCATATATAGCCCAGAGGACATTTATCTGGTACCCATATGGTACATATGGGCACCATCATTTCCAGTTGAAGCTCAGATTGATCCCATATATTCTTCTTCCTGGGTATGTAGCATAGAAAAAAGTTAGTTCGTAAGTCCCGATCTCGTCAACCCCCAAATTCACTGTGACGTTTCAACACTGGAAGTCCTTCAAGGTAAGATGGCGGTGTGATCACCATCATTCCTTACAACAGCTAGACAACACAAATTTGGTGATAACTTGTAATGCTTACACAGTACATTCTACAGCCATCTTTCTCATTTTCGGGTCTCGCATGATTAGAGCCTTGTCGTATAGGAATGGCTTTCTCGCCGTAGTGCAATACTCATGAGTAAAGCAAGCATGAAAAGAGAGCTAAAGTGTTTTTGACAGGATCAGTGAAGGAAATAACACCGAGGGAGACACCACACACTGACGTGGAACCAAGTTGGAGTATAAATATTATAAAAATGTAATTTGCTTCTTTCACAAATGTCCGGTGAAAACGTAAAACCCAGTTGTACCTATCTAACATCTAGATGGTTGCAACAAAACATCGTAATATGTACGAATGGATTATGCCCTTAATTTAACTGTGTGTTGCAAATATTACAGACCAGAAAGAAATAGAAGGAAAGGCAAGAACCAAAAAGCAGTATCTAGTCAATGTCATAATCATTTTGAGGGTTGATTTGCAGTTCCTTGACATTTGGCATAGGCCAGAAGGAACATGGTGTGAGTCAGTGTTCAGTTTATCTTGGTTTGATTGGTGGAAGATTGATTGGTTTACCAACAACAAATACCCACTTCAAGGCGACCTCAGTCTCAATGAAAAAACATAATATGGGAATACTGAACACTTAATATATATGTTACAAATATTTACCAATTAACTTCACAGTTGCAATTCTTGGAGAGCCATACCACCTGTTAGAAATAGTTAAGCAAGCAATATACACTTATCCTTTCAACATCATGAAACAACAGAGGGAGGGCTGTAAGTAGCTTCTAGATCTGAACATAGATCTCCTATAAACGTGATCTGGCAAGTTAGGGCGAGAGAGAGACAGAGAGAGAGAAAAAGAAAATGCCCAGAAATTCAGTCAATTCAGATGGTATATATCATACCTTTTTAGGGTAAACCGAGGTGAAAGAACATTTCCAGCACAATTTATAGCTGTTCAAACCTTTGTCAGTGACAATGCCTTTCCTTGTGCAAGTCTGACCATACAAATCCTAACCTGGCCATCTAGGTGTAAAAATTGTGATTTACATGAATTTCATCTCATATGTCATAGATCTAAACCCTATAGAGATTTGCCAATGAACATTAAAGTTCCATGCAAAGTCGGGAAAGTTAACTATCTGTATTGGAGAAAGCTTGATGTCAATTTCATGTTCCCTTGGGATGTTAATGTTACTGATTTCTATTCAGATATCATCACAGTGGTGCATTGCATCATGGGAAGTAGTCAGTGATATCAGACAAAATGACTACATACATGTGTATGTCAATCTTGCATAACTCAATCTCAACTGGCTTACAACATCAATCTGACGAATTTTTAAGCATCTTGATCTTCTTTACAATAACCCAGTCTACTAAAAACCCCTTCTGTTTTTTTCACTGACGTCAAACCTAATTGCACACTTCATTTTTTTAAAAAAACCTCTGTCGTTGTTACATTACAGTTTGTAACATCGAGGAACTGGAAATATCTTTTTATCAGAGCCATTTTTCAATAAACAACGTATCTTTAGTTATTATGAAAAATATACTGGTGGTCGGATTTGAAGTGCCTGTAGTGATAAATAATGCAGTTTTCTTTTAAAGCATCTTAAATTGTCACTGCAATAATTCTTTAACTTTCTCGGCGAAACGTGGGACGCCATTTTGAAAATTACCCATAAAGCAGTACCTTATTCCTGGCTGCCAGGGTCGTCATTCTATTGAAGTTTGTCTTACACTAGTACAAAAGATACCTTTGTCATCTTTTGTCTGTATGACAATCCAATATTCATTGTCTCGTACTAATTGTTCTGGACTTCCTGTTGAGATTAGATGCACGACAGGTATGGTGATCTATAAAATGGATCAGTGTAATGTTCTACTGTAAACTAGTTACACGACAGTATAAGGCTTAATGTAGTTTTACGTATATGTGTAAAAATCTTCGAATGGTCAATTTTCCAGGGCTTCGCCAACATCAGCAATGAACACACATCAAGGACAATGTCCACGATGAAATGGAAGTTTAATTATTGGTAAGTACTTAAAACTTTGTGACGGTTAAGGGGCAACATTTTGCCTTGAGTCAGTCACAATGTGGGAGTTTCTGGAAGTCAATCACAGACTGGGACGGTGTTAGAATAAACGAACAAATAAGTAATCCATGTCGACACGGCAAAAGTAGTGGTGTATAAATGAAAGCATACTGTATATGGGTGACTAAAATTTAATACTACTAAAGCATCATGACTCGGGACACAATGCCAGATGCTGGGGTAGTCGCGAATAATAACAACCAGGTATTTGACCACTGTATTCAAAAGTGATAACTTGATCTGAGACAAAGCACTTGACTTGATCTTTTTCATACATCTACCAAGACGAAATCCATTATTGTCAAATGCACATGAACTTTTTCCAATGAAAACATTGGATTTGTATTATAATTTTTTCATAAACTCTTAGTATTGTAACAATTAAAGCTTAAAGCAGACCAAGAAGTTGAAAATAATTTTGTTTGAAAAACAATTAAACCGTCTTACAGTGAATGAAATACTTTTAATTTTATTATTAATGTCTTTTGATGAATGAAAGCATAATTGTATCACCAAATAATGTCTGGCTTTAAATGGAATAGAATTTTTGGTTCCATAAATAGTCTAAACTTGGACAGCTTTTATACTTTCCTACAACAAAGAAATAGTTGCAACAGGCCTATGACTGCAATTAAAGTTCAGAACGTTGTGCAACGTGAGGTGTGCTTAGACAAATCTCCTTGTACATGTGAGTAAAGTAGCATTACATTCAAACTTACCAATAAACGTGTTTATAGTGTATTTACGTGTTCAACATTGTAGGTACGTACAACACAGAAAGCATAATGTAAAGCTGAATTAGTCAGAACAACAGTAACTCTCATTGAGTTTGTATCCCAAGTTGTTTTGCATGAACCTACTTTTAAATTGTGATGCCTGTACAAAGGAATACATAAATGAACACATATAACATGGTTGATGGAATGGTGGTGCACCTGGGATGATGCACCAAAGGATTTGATCGATGATTTTGTAGTTGGTAAGAATCCGAGACTCTCGCTTAGATGGGGTTGTAATAAAAGCTTTACCTCACACATGTAATGTATGAAAAAAATTCTGTGCCGTGCCCTTTCATTGTAAAATGAAGCACACCGTTAACCCAAGATTTCTGCTGTTAGAGGTATTTTTTTGCACCTAAATAGACACATTGTAACTTTTGTGGCGTCGTAAGCAAAGTCAAATGTCAGAATAGCATTAGCCATGAGGTAAATGTCTCATTTAAACTAATGTCTAGCAGGTGGACCATCATTTTGGAGTCATGGTAGTATATTGAGGTATATTTCGGGTTGTTTTGTTGAACAGACATTTTAAATTAGGATTCATAGCCTAGCCTGTAGCCAAGGATGGAAAACCTTATCAAAGAACCAGAGATGTGACAGGCTCCATCAGCAACATACCTTGTGTACAAAATGATGTCATTTTACTCTCGATAAAATAGGTTAGATTGTCTGAACTAATGCAGTTTGAGCAACAGCAAGGGGGGCGTCATTCTAGGGTATATGTCATTCTAGGTGTACTTAACACAATCTTTAATATGACATGTGTATTTTGAGTTGCTTTCAGCAATTATGTTTGATACTGTTCCACCTTGAATCTGGTGTTGTTTTTATGTCCTCTTCCACTGATAGAATGTACAGTGATCAGGCCCACGAGCATGATGTTTATCGACCGACATTTTGTCACATATTGCGTTGTGCATGTCTGCTCTGCACTTTAGTAGCTTCTTTTCTCCAAAAGATACCTCATTACAGCCAGACATGTGTATGAATATAGAAAATGTTACAGTGTGACATAATGTGCAGGTACTGTGTACAAGTATGAATGTTTTACGTGGGCCGTTTGTTCAAGAAGGTAGTTTGGTAGAAATATTCTTTATATAGCCAGGTAAGCAAATAAATATGAACTCGCATTCCAAGTGGAACGTGTGGGCGCAAATAGTTACATAATTGTGTAATTATAACCATAAAACTGTTCTTAGGATTGAATTAACAAAGAAATGCAAGTCATTCAACACAACAACAAAAACTTATAAATACACGTAAGACTTAATTAGGTAATCATTACATATTAATCTTTACATAATCATACATTTACGAAAGGAAGTGTTCGAAAACGATAAAACTTAATTACAAAATATAAAACAATCCCTGTTCTGTTGTCGAGATTTAATTTGAGGAATTCTTGGAGGAAAAGTAGTTTTCCACGAAAGATCCTCATCTATATCGACCAGTTAATATCTAGCTAAGTACACTCAATTCTAATTGACAGATTAACAACACATTGTTAGGCAAAATACAAAACAATGATTTTTGTTTATTTCCCGTGGCTGGGTTAACCTGCTTCATCCCTTTCGAAGAATGTGAAAGAATGTTAAAGTATATTACTATTCTGTACCGGTCGTGAATATGTTGTTTTGCCCGTCTACGATATTTTGCTTATACTCGAATGTACACCTAAACATAAAGTTGCTTGGACGTCATTGCACTGCACTTACTGCTTCTGGGAAATTGAATTTCAGTATGTTGCAACTTTTAGTTTCTGTGTCGCCGAAAATTTAATTGAATATTATCCCGAAAGGAAAACGTGTACAGGAAGCCTCACCATTTGTAATGTAGGTGTCATCCTCCGTGAGTGTTATGTCGTACCTATGGTGAAAATTTCTGAAAGGAACATTACATTGATATATTAAAGCTGCAACAATTTTATGTTTTGTTCCCCAGAAATTTAATTCACAAAAGTGTATTTTATTCCTTGTATTTCGATATGAGGAAACTTGCCATTAAAGTCATTCTTAGATTTCTGTGAATTCACAAAGTCGGAGAGGCACACATTTCTAACCTGCTCGAAAAATGTTGCCGTGGAAACAATTGGATTTTCAGTGTATAGATAAAATTTTTGCGGGAAACTTGTGAAATATTTGGAACACTTTGTTATCTTCTCGGGTAAGTTTAATTAGTAATTGATTTTATTTACTTTTGCTTGAAGATGAAAAGTATGTATCCGAATCAGTTTGAACGGAATGCCATGTTCACGTAGTTGAAGCTGTGGCAGTTATCAGCAATACCAGAGTTCATGTGCGGTTATAGAAATTATGCCATAAAATTTAAAAGAGTGTCGTAGAAGCTCGGTGATGGGAGAGTTCAAAGTGCGATCTCTAGATGGCTTATGAGGTGGGTCTAAGTCTACGGCAACACGGAAAGACTCAAAATGGTTCTTTGAAAATGTTCACTGGAAGTTTGCATTCTTTTTACTTTCATCAACCGTCTTTATAAGACACACTGCAACGACAAACAAACATCATACATAAAAAACCAAACAAATAACAACGACCGATTTACCAAGGTCTGAAATAATGTGTAATACACAAACTTAAACGTAAATCAGCAAAGTAGATAGGCATGTACAGAAAGGAATAGGCACATGATGATAGCTACTTCTAAAGCAATCCTACTCAACCTGCAACCTGCAACCTCCAGAAATGTAAACAGTAAAACGACGAAAAATTCAAATAAATACCATGAAAAATTTATTCCAGCTTCCCCTCTTAAATCACGGAGAAAAAAAACGGTAATGGAGCAGTATTTCATGAGGTAGCAAACAAAATAATGGGAAATAACTTTGTGGTATACTAAAGAATGAACCTGAAGAGTGCCATAGAAATGAACGTGAACGTTTGCAGTTCCATGTGAAACCATTGTCAAACA
>VJOZ01090103.1:0-14273 GCA_009801055.1 Stichopus horrens | reverse complement strand
AATGGTTACCTCCCCTTTTCTAATTCTTCCTTTCACTTAATTTTTTTTATTGTATTTTTTTTATTATTTGCAAGTTCTGACTAGATAGACATAATTATCAGCAACATGTAAATTTACAATAATTTAGGAACCATCATATTTAATGCTTCTGTATTCACACACAGTTACAACCTATTGAGATCTATTACACAGATCACAAGATACAGAATAACAGAATCAATATCCACACTCATGGGACAACCTCATGATGACACACAATTTAATAGTTAACAGTGCTAAATCAATTGAGTCTATGGACCAATCTGCTAGTAACCCTGAACAATAAAGGAATATAAACATAAAAAGAGGTGATGAATTGCCTTTAGAAGTTCCAAACAGCAAGCATTCCTGCTATTCAACAATCAGTGAAATTCGCTTTGTGAACTTCTAAAAGACTATCTTGTGGAAGGACGATTGACTTGAAAATGACAATCAGTCAACAATCTTCAGCAATATTTGACCAAAGGTCAACGATGATACAAAACATACTATTGCAGGATTGTTCACAAGATGGCGCTACTTCTTACGATCACCGTTTTCTGACCTCTCAAAAGTTGGACGCTACCTTTGCTTGAGATTTCTTTGAGATTGGCCATTTTTTGAAAATTTTGCTTGAGGAGAAAAACCTGAAGGAAAATACAGACAAGCATTGATATTACATACACCTTTTCACCGAATACATTGATACATAGTGCCACATTGATATCCCTTCTAGATTTCTTCAGTTTCTTCTGAAAAATTACTCCAATTTGTTTCCTGGATTGCTAGTATCATGTTTGTACAGTCTGTATGCTTGCATTGAGAAAATGTCACATTAACAACAACATATAATTTGAAATAATTCTGGAATGCGTGAGGATTTACAAGTCTCTTGTGAGCGTAAGAGGTCAAATTAAAAAGGTAGGCTACCACAACAAGCATCAGACTTGACATGTTTCCACCTTGAGTTTGCTTGATATGTTTATGAGACATTTTTTTACCATAACAGAGCTTTTTCATATTTACACCATGATTCAAGAATCATTAATAACAAACTTTGCACTATTCTCCTGATTGTAATGCATTAATGTCACCAGACTGGGTAATTAGCTGCTGGTCGGACTGAAGTTATGATTGCAAATGTTTATCCTGGCATTTAACTTGGCAGAATACATTCTGTATCTATCTGACGGAATGAAGAGGATGGTTTTAAATATTAACTTCTCACTAGGACCCTCTAACAAGCTGCTGCATGGAACATGGCATACAGTTCAAATGCAAATCTGTGTGTCCCAACTCTTGCTGAGCCTCTTTGTCAACTTGAAATTTGCAAACAACAGACATTTTTTGACCACTCAGTCAGACTTTGGTCATTCCACAGTACTGTATCCATACCATAATAACCATACCATAATAACCATACCTCAATGATCTGATCACACTCATTCCTTGTGACAGATTTCTACCAATTAACACTGGCAACTCTCTCCCCATCCCCACTCAACACCTATAGTCCTTATTCCATTCATCCATCTTGAATCATGTATTTTATGCAAACACTTGCCTTATCCCAATCATAGTTCTACCGGACCATAACTCAAAATGTGCTATATAATGAAATGCCAAGTTGCATACACTTCTGTGTTTGTCCTCAGAACAGACTACAAACATCTGAAACACCAGCAAGCTGCAAAGTTCTAGAAGGTTGTACAAACATACATACATATGTAAGCATGCATGCTCAAATGCATGCACCCATGTGCACATACATACATACACACAAACAAACATACAAACACACACACATACAGTGACAGACAGACAGACAGACACACACACCACCCTTCAGTAATTAACAAAATGTTGTTTGGTTTAAGTGAGTGCTGGATTGTTCAATACGGTAGCAGTTCGTCACAGGTATTCACAGAAAAAAGAAAGGTGAAAAGGCTGCTATTACAGGCTTGGGTGAGATCACATGAACGTTGCTTCTCTCAAACGGTTATGTAGATTGCTTCATTTCCATAATTGTGTGCTTAGAGTCTGTCCAGCCATATTGCCACTCCACCCCATGTTGCCCTGCACTGGTACACTTTGAGCCTGCTGCATTGTGGGAAACATCCCACCATTCCACATTTGGGCAGACTGCTGTTGTTGCTGCTGTTGCTGCTGCTGCTGCTGCGGTAAGTCTCGAGGAATTTGTCCGTTCATCGCCATCTGAGGATTCATTCCAGAATTACCCCCCACTCGCATATTTTGCATCTGGGCCTGGACCTGAGTGGAATAGATCAAGAGATTGGAGTGTTTGTATACACATTGATCCACACTGTAGATACAAATGGATAGTTAGGAATCAAATTCAAACACACTCAGGTATTTAAAGGATGACCAATCCAATAGGCATTCTTGCCTCCCCCCCTAATGGCACACGCACCTTCTGCTACCTTCACTCTGGATTCACGCTCAAGAAAACACATCACCTTGGGAGCTATCTTGACATTTCTCAATCAAAAAAGGAATAATTATACTAAAATTTTTCAATTTGTTATAAGTCAAGGATATATCCATACTTGATGCTGGTCATATTTTTTGCTATACAAACAGAGAATAACTCAGCACCCAGCCAAGTAGATTAGAATCAAAATTACAATTCTCTCAAATTAACTGACTGACAGAAAGCATGCAGCATCGTTGATTTCTTATTTACTGATTTGAATCAGTGAATTACATAAAAAAGCAGTAATTCAAATCAAATGAATTGATTTAAATCTGATTAAAAAAAAAATCATGGCATTTGCCTTGAAGGAAAAAATTCATAATATTAAAACCAATACTTGTGGACAATTTTGGAAAATACCATACTTAGCATTAAGACAAAGTAAAGAAAATGGAAGAAAGAGGTAAATGACTAAAGAAAGATAAAATATAGATTTAAACCATATACCAGTTGAGAGGCATAAATCCCAAAAGCATGAGTTATATTTAGTCATGGAGACAATCATTGCAGACATATATCAGATACCACCAACCTTAAGAGAGTCAGAAAGTTACAGATGTAAGATCTCAAAAGATGCAGAGTCACTCATTTTCACCTTGGTTCAATCCGTGTGGAGTTAAATTAACCTTAACGTACCCTTGTGGGGATGTTTGAGATTAAATTCACGAACACTTCCTCCAAACTAGGTTCAGAATTAACGCTTGAAAATGATCTCATAAAGGATTGTAGAGATGATGCCATTCAAAGAGGCACGTTGCGAGAGCAGACAGGTCAAAGGTCAAAGGCATCCCTTTTAGAAAGTTCCTGCAACCCTCATACGAAAAAAACATTTCATGACTTTTCCATGACAGTTTCATGACCTTTATTTGACCTTTACATGACCATCAGATCAAATCTGATCAATAAATGATGGCACAGTGATTGTGAGAAAATGTAAATTCATTTCAAATAGCAAAAAAGTAGCAGACCGTTCTAAATTTCATGACTTTAACATGAGTTGTGCAATTTTTACAAAATGTTACAACTTTTTCCATGCCTGGAAAGTGAAAATAAAATTTCATGGCTTTTCTAGGCTACAGGAACCCTGAGGTTTTAATAATCTTTTTTTGTGGATACTTCTCATTGAGTCAGGTAATGAGAAGAAGGTTAGAACGGGGGGGAGGAGGAAATGGCCACCCTATGTGAATCGTAAACTATGCTAAATTTCTGTTCCCTGCAGATTAAACCAAGGTGATTCACCAGTGTTGACATATTTTAATTATCAGCAATGAATGCAAACCACACTGGCACATAGGTAGTTAAAGAGATACAACATCAGCAAAGCACAGACCCCTCCAGCATACAGTGCCAGAGAATGTGATCCATACCCTATGAACCAGATGTTTGTTGTCTTTGATGAACATGTTTCCACGTCCAGACATGTCTGAAAGATTGTCTCATGCAAGAGTGAGATGGACCAAGATGAACCCTTCACCACACAATGTTATTCATTCATACATGAACCAAAGGTCAGTTGTTTTTGGTGGGGTAGAAGCTCCAAGTCACTCCCCCCAGATAATTTGGCTGTCGGGTGAACTGTAATGGTAGCCACTAGTGTATCAGTGTGCCTCTCTGACCTTTAAAGTACCTCACTTGAGATACTGAAAACTAAAACGCACTAACACTCATCTGTCACAAAATGTAAAAATGTCAGGTCTTCCTCAAATCTTTCTACTTTGTGGTTTAATCTTTTCAATCTGAAATGAAGTTACAGTATCTAGCTGGGCAAGTTTTGGTCACACCTAAATACTGATTTCTTGGGCCAATGCAGATTGTACACAATGGATGCAGCAATATCATTCAAACATGCTATAACACCAGTAATGGGGATTCACAGCTACCTGCAATATATCAACATTGTGACAACAGTCCTTTTTCACCTTGCCTGACTTGATGAGTATACTCAGGCTTATATTGCATGCTCAGCTTTATGTAATCCGCAAATACTTGGGCAACTTGGATGATTCAAACATTTAGGCACCATGCACTGTACAAGTTTCTTGTGTTCAGGATCAATCAACTTTACTGTGCCTAATTTACAAACACCCCTGGCCCTCACGATGCATTTCACTCATGGCTCAAGAGTATATTACCAGAGAACAATGCCTTAATGCTCCATTATTTCACTGTACTGTACAAAAGCAGCTTGCAATGATCCCATGTATCCCACTTTTAATCCACTATACGAGCAAAATGAAAGTCATCATGGCCGACCGCTAATGCAATGTGTGAGTTTGTGACTTCCTCCCCATCATACCACAATGACGGTGGACAAAGAACCTTTAACAAATTGTCAAACGTACGTGTAAATATCTGCTGAAATCAAAGAGCACCATGTGTTGACACAAGTTGCATATACACTGTGTTAAAGTAACACATCCCAGTACCAGTATATGTTCAACTTCACTTCAATCTGTGTAATGAGATACTGTTCCACTGATTTACCAGGTCGTCATAACGATGCATTTAATGAAACAATAAAGAATGGATCACTGCTGTAAAGTTTCCAATGACAAACATCTAGCGCATAAATTTAGACACATTTTGGACTCTGTCAGCAAAACTTTTTCAACAGTAGTTTCTATAACAGCAAGCACTCATTATCATAACAGGTAATGCATACATTCACTCCTTTGCATACATTCATTCACTGTTTCAGTGACTACAAAAACAGAAATATTGTAAAACAGATCCAATTGTGCTAGCAGTGCATTATTTAAGTTGTCACAATTTTTAGATTACATCACAACCTATCAGTCACAGTGACAACATTTACTTCTATGTTTTCAGTTCTCTGCACTTGTGTGATCAAGTAATTATCACTTAATTTAATCAACCAGCATCAAGCCATTTGTCACCATATGATTCCCTTGAGTATCAAAACAACTGCAGATTCAGCGAGGAATGTCGCTACTGTGCAATATTTGTGTTCACTTTGGACTTGGGTCAAAGTCCACACTGATCTCAACTTGTAGCTATGCATTGCATTACATGTAGAACTCATGAAGTGAGGCTTAGTTCAGTTCAATGAACTTCCTCTTACATGACTTCTAAGTTTTACTGCTGCAATGGCAGACACTGATAGTACTGATAATGATGATCACTTTACTGCAGGGAGCTCTGTGTAGTTTCACTTCCTTTACATTAGGGATATGCCAAGTCAGATGGGATTTGACTCAATAATAAAAAAAAAAAGGAATGCTTTCTTTTTCAACCAGCATGTCTAGGTACAAGTAGTGCATGATCTCACAAGTACAGCAAAGTGACTATTTACACACAACATGATGAACTTTATCTTGCATGTATCTGCACAGACAAGCATGCGTCTTTGTGTGTCCATGTGCTTGGGTCATAACCCCATTCAGGTACTGCAAACTCTAGTTAAGCCATGATGCAAAATAAAAAAATTAAAAAAAAAAACAACTCCAACAGTCTTGAAATGGTCAGAATATCTTAAATTATACAGCATTGGTCTTCAGCTAAGTGTGTACATCAGGCAGATACTGTCCAACGAATAAATGGAAAATCATGCAAGCCGTGGAGATACAACCTTGAAGCAGTTGAAGCAAGGCATGCAGGTAGATGAAGCAATAGAGTGCTAAGAGACAGGTTGACTGAGGGGATGGAGATGAAATAGAAACTAGAGGGAAGACAAAACAAGGGGAGAAGCAAACCTGATGTATATCAGGTTGTGGCTGTGGTTGCTGCATGTGACTGTACAGTGACTCTATCCTGCCTGTCACAGGCTGCTGTTGCTGAGGTGAGTACTGTGGCACATTCATCGATGAAGAGTTGGTTGCCATGGCAGCAGTAAAGGTGTTTGGCATGAAGATATTCTGATTCTGCTGGATTGGCTGCAGGTTTTGTGGCTGCTGTTGCCATAACAATGGGTTAGTATCAGAGGGTTTCGGCTGTTGTTGCTGATAATGATGTTGCTGTTGCATATGCATAAATGACTGCTGCATATGCATGCCATTAGTCGCCTGGGGCTGGGCGGCAGACATGTTGGTTGCAGGTGGAGACTGCTGCCTTTGGCTAGAATCAAGCAACGTTGTCTTCGGCTGCTGGGTGAACTGACCAGAACCCTGAAACTGCTCAGTCTGAAACTAAAATTTAGTAAATCAGGGCAGAAAACCAAAAAGACATCAACTGCCACAAGGGCTCTAAGCACATTTTTTTTTCAGACAAGGGGATTACAAGGCACATATACATACACTTGTCACAAAATAGGAGTTACCTTTGGTGTATCTGGTGATTTAGAATATGACAATGTTTTACAGTATTAACAGTGTTAATGTACTCTTCAAAACTAGACACAACCATCATTCCAACAGCAACATTCAAAATATGACTGAATCTTTGTTCTATTTCCAAAACTCATGACACTGTTATATACTTTTACGAACAAACTTAAGGCAACCAAAGATTTGATCCCAGCTGATGTTTTACCAAGCGCTGATTACATTCAATGATTCTGACAAGTCACTCTAAATGGCCTACAGTTATGTGACAACATTGGATGGGCATGAAAAACGAATGCCACACGGTGACAAAGGCATCACCAAATGGTAAACAAGGCATCACCAACTGGCAGTGCCCTCATGACAGTTGCTCTTGTATTCTGGATAGAAACTTGGTGATGAGGTTTGTCAATCCTGCCAAACAACATTACATGGTACACATTGTCCACGCAAGAGAGTGTTAGTGTGCATAAACAGTATGTAGAGCCTGCAAAGCAAGCTCAGTTACTGTGAAACTGTTAGTGCAACTTGGTGAACCTTCTACAACACTCTAGCCATAAGAGTTTGATAGTGTTTAGTAAAACAACACCACATTAAATCAGAGATCTGATTGATACTTGGAAACTTCGCACTGGCAAAGTCGGATAAGTAAATCAAATTGGTTCAGGTAAGAAATATTTACAGCCATCTCAACCAACAACACAAACCCATGACCTGCATACCTACAAGATGAAAAGTTTTACCCTGACACAAAGATACAGCAATATGAGCAAGAGTGTTGCCTTTTGTTACTTTCTTTTAAAAAGAAAAAGGAAAGGACAAGTCTACTTAGCTTCTAAAATCTTAAATGTTGAGGACAAGAGTGCAGATAACAAATACATCCAAATTAATGTTATTTGTCAACATTCTTTCAGGTGACATGATTGATACACAGGTAGTGATCTCAAAGTGGCACATGTCTGTGCTACAAGCTAAAGCTCAGGTGGTTGCTACATCACAATCTTGTAATGTTGGTCAAACATTACCACAATGGTGTAAACTGATCTCATACCTGTTGCAAATATGCTTGTTGCTGCTGCATCGCATTGACCCCATTGTAACCCATATTCATTCCCATCATGCCTTGCTGTCCTGATGGCATACCCATCATGCCTTGATGTTGGTAGCCTGCTTGTGGTTGTTGTTGACTCATCATCATCTGTGGTTGGTTGAAGCTGTTTCCAATTTGAGCTTGTTGATTTGGTTGCTGAGATGGAATGTACATGCCTCCTGGGGCAAAGATAAGTAAGGGCAAAAATTTACAGTTCTTGATACAAAAGTGTACCTGAAGTCTAGTATTACAAGGAAACTTACAGAGTTACAAAATTAAACCCATCTCCATAGCTTGTTTCATTGCTGAGACAGAAACTGTTGATAGACACTGACTTAACTTGAAACAGTCAATTTTTGGAGTAACATGTTTTTATCTTGAATTGAATTTTAGATGTTTCTCACTGAAGATAACAGCAATTGAATTTAAGTATCTAAAATTAAATTAAAGATATCTGAAATTGAAGTTTAGATATCTGACATTGAATTAGAGATATGTGATATTGAATTTAAGATATCTGAAACTGAGTTTCAGATATCTGAAAATCAATTTCAAATATCTCTAATTCTTCAAGTTCAGATATCTTAAATTCTACTTCACATATCTCTAACTCAATGTAGGATATCTCAAATGGAATTTTAGATGCTTCTAATGAAAGTTAAGATATGTAAATACACTTTTTTGATTCACTTTTTACACAAAAAGGAAGACTTCCAATTGCTACAAGCTTACAAAATGTTATGTAACTCTGCTAAATAACTGCAAAAAGTCTGTGTTGTTCTTTGCAATTCAAGTGTGTACTTAACTTTCTAACTTGGCGACAGTGACAAGTTCTATTTGTTGCAAATTTAAGTCACAGTTTGTAAAGTACAGTGTGTCTTCTTTCAGGTGGTTGAGATTAGGACGAGATCAAAAGGATATTCAATGGCACTGCGCATAATGCAAATAAAGTCTGGAACAAACATAGAGGAGTACCTGGAACATTATACATCTGCTGTTGCTGTTGAGCGGGTTGATTCCCGAATAGAGCTAAAATAGATTCTTTAGATGTTTTCCCTGAGGTACTGCTCGAGGTCTCTTGTCCAAATAGATCAATGTCGTTGGCTATCCCATTGGTGGCAGGCTGTTGGCTAGGGGAAGATAGAGAGGGTGCGGATGAAGATGCCACCATCTGGGGAGATGAGCTCATCTGTGGAGCCACTGAAGATGGAGCCTGCTGGTTTATTGGCATTCCAAACAGGTCATTATTGTTAGTAACCTTTGGCGTATCTGCAAAAGAAGGTAAATTACCAAATCATTCAGAGAGAAAAAGCATAATCAATAGTCAAGACTGGATGGTGTACCTACCCACAATGCTAGAACTGTAATCTGGATGGGAAGACACAGAAGGGAGGGAAGATTTGACAAAATAAGATAAAGTGTAAAGAAATGACAAGTTGTCCACAGATAGCTCAAGGTAGGGGTAAAAATTGATAGTCATGCTTTTTGAGCCTTGTCATTTATAGTCTGTCTCACCGTGAAGATCAATTTATTATTTTCTTCAAACAATGAAGGCAGCATCAGGTGACTTGTCCGATACATTTATAAGTGATCATTCTTCTCTCCCAACTTCTTCGATGTAAGTCTCTTCTTCCTTATTCATGCACCAGTTACACACTCATTACCTTCTACATCAAACACATTTAAATTCATGCCTTACCTAAACCTAGAAGATCATCCATAGAACTGTTTGTTTTTGGTGGAGTAGTTGGAACTGAATTTGTGGCAGCAGCTGGCTTCCCCTGTTGGAATGCACTGGCATTGATGGGAGCAGGCTGTGTTTTGGTTGGTGAGGGTCTACTGGTGGAACTAGTGGGTACCTGTTTGGAGAGACAACCGAAGTAAAATATATGTCAGAATCAAGGATATTTCCTTGTAAGCATAGCTCTTGAAAAAAAAAAAAAAACCTACTCATGGCTGCAGGCTGGTAAGAAATCTGAAACCAAGTCATAAAGGTTGATGTATTAAATGATCAGAGACTGTCAGAGACTCAGTTTCAAAAACTTTTCAAAAAGGCTGCATTCTAGAAGGATGAGGAATACATAGAATGTACATAAATTATCAAACTGGTTCATTTGACAAATTTGCTGGAAGAGCATATATTGACATCTAAAAAACATGGACAGAACATGACACTCTGAGCTAAAAAGACCAAACAAAGGCTACAGTACGAGATCTGTAAAGTCAATGAGTCTTGAATGTATCACCGGTACACTGTGATTGGTAGTAACAATTCTGTTGTATGTGCTGCATAGCAGTCTAATTTATGTATTGATTACAACAGCCTGTGCAGCTACAAGTAAGTCAACAGATCTCAATAAAGACCAGTCCCAACTCTCAATACACTCTGGAGGCTCTAAATTCAGATTCGCTTTGCGCCTCTGATGGCGATTCATGAAAATGGTTCACAACAAGAAAAAGTTTGAGAACCCCCATGGTGACTTGCGATTAGCTTAGAATGTGACTAAACTGGTAGTAACCAAGTAAGTTCTAAAGGCTGCAGGATGCACTCTTGAAATTTTTGATGTGACCATGAGAGATGCAACGAGGCACTGCCCTCCAGAACAAACATTCACACAGCACTTTCACAGATATTTTCTACCTGCTGTTAACTCTGTAGCACAAATCTCAGAAACCACACTCTCAACTTTAAGTTTGGGGATTAATTGACAACTTCATAGGCTACAATACAGGATATGTGAACATAAGTGCTCTAATCACCTTAGACTCACAATTCTGTCATGCCTTTCTCTCATGGAACATGACCAGTGACTTTTGTTTTAGAGGCCAGAGTAACTTTTTGGGTTGTAAACACTTGTACTCACTTTAGCTAATTTCTGTAGAGTGACAGGCTTTTCCTGAGCTGTTTTCTTTTTCTTCTCTGGTTCACTTCGTGGAATCTCCTTTTTGGGCAGCTGGAGAGGGAGAAAATAACTTAAGTACAACTTCAATGGTTGATAGAACATAGATAGGAAAATTGATGGCAAAGTATATGGATGGTGTATCTTATATTGAACCAATATGACCCCAAGGATAGAAAATGTTGACAGTGCAACAACTGCTCAAAACATTTGATCTATTTGCCAAGGGAGAGAGGAGGGGGGGGGAATTGTGATCATGAATTAATGACGACAATGAACAAATTCACATTCCCTGTGTACACAAAAAGATCATTTTCTACGTAGTTTACACTCCAAACCTTGACTGAGTCTGGCTAGTAACGCAGGCCAAAATCACCTAGTGTCTGGTCAACAATTGTTACACTCCAAATCTGCAATACACCACTCACAAATGTCTTTTAGCTTAACTTGCACTATTAACATAACAAATCACTGATTGCTACTAATGAAAGAAGACTTTACTCCCATCCTTCCAGAACTTCATTATCCTGGATGCTGTTGAGCAGTTACCATGACAACACACTATGATATGCAAAGGAATGCCTCAGCAATGGTACATACCGTGAGAAGCTGCTTCTCCAATTCTCTGTCAATATACTTCTTCTGCTCATACTTGGCTCTGATAAAGTGTTCCAAAGCTCTGAGGTTAGGAGTGTCAAGGGTGATGAAACAGAAACTTTTTGCTGAACTGGCATGATAAGATCAAAATTCATACCATAAACTAGCTATACTAGACATGATTGCAAACAAACCACAAATATAGTGAGCTGACTTTCAACATTTTAAGCATTAGCAAAGTCACCACAGATTGCACTGTACTGTCATATTTGATGTAATATAGTGTATGAACTTATGTGTATGAGATTACTTACAGTATGCCATGCTTGCTACAACGTACGTGATGCTTACGTGCTCATGCATACTGCCGTACAGCTGCATACACACTTACCTGTCTAGGACATTGCACACTGTAAATCAAGACTAAATTTTTTACCAATAACTTGATATCTCAGTCGTTCTCACTCATCTAGTCATTATTAAGGCATTACTTATTGTATGTATCATACATTAATAATGACACATGATATATGTGCATATGATATGATATACATATGATACATTACTCTGTTTGCATCATAAATAATAAAGATGTGACATAAAATGTCAGACAATTACATAACTGGATGCTACTGTAAAGTACAAACACTCTGCCATGTAATTCAGAGTTTTTGAAGGGACAAACTGAGGCATACTGTAACAGGAGGAACTTTTTTGACATCATTATTTAAAATTAATTCACAAGATGTTGCTTCCATAGAAATGTTATGTACAAAATAAAAGCAAGACTTTGCAGTCAAATTACCTGACAGATGTATAATTCAAGAGAGGCCATAACATTGTTAAAGGTCACAGTTTAAGTGACTCTTGCATGTCTTCTACATGTAGAATTGATGGGCATCATATTTACTAAACTACATTCTCTTTGGTTCTAACTGCCGATCAAGTTCACTTCTATTGACATCATGTTTTGCCTTAGTTTGTTTTTTTCAATTCTCTGATCTCTTTCTTAGTATGTTGGTTTGTTTCCATCCTTAGTATGCCTTATGCTGTTTATGTGCCTTGCAATTTTGCACTAACCTCCATTAACTGCCAACACCAAGTTGGCAATTTGAAAAAAAGAATACCATTGATTTTTATCAGGTTTTCTTTCTCATATTTTATATTTTTTCATGTCATCAGATACTTCTAGTTTTCAAAAATATAAGAATTGTACACATTATCAATCAAATCTCAGATTCTGGGACAATTAGTAATTCACACAAAGCACAGCAAGCACAGTGTCAGCAACTGGTCCTAGCATTTGCACTCAAGGAGTGTGTTTGTACAGTACAGTTCAAGCAGCTTCAGAATCCCTCATGTACACGTTTTAACAAATCTCACAGGAAAAGACTTTTTAAACATAATCTGTTTAACTAGTATTTGTTTGGGATCAGGGGGATCTGTAATTTTATTTTCACTATAGAACAGTGGACCCTCTGAAAGTTGCTAGTAACATTAAGTATGGACCTTAACCTATAAGTTTATTTTTGTCATGTGTGAACTTCTGAACATTCAATACTGTAACATAGTATACATAGATAAACCAGTTAGTATTAACCACTGGAAAGATCACCAAGTAACATGATGTTGAGACTACATTCAATTTCAATATTCACTGTTAACATTTTGACATTTTTGAGTTGACTGAATTTCAGACACGTTGCATTTGTGGGTGAAAAGAGAATACAATATGCTTGACATTTAGAATTTTAGCCTAGCCGAAAATAATACTCTAAATATCATACTCACAGGCATGTAACTAAGGTAAGAAATAAAGAACATGTAACACTGGACCAGTGCAGCAAGAGTAAGTCATCTGTTACCGCCTACATCTGAAGTAACAGCTGCAGTATAAAGCAATAAGCATGAAGCAATGAACCGTTCAATGTTGACTGTACAGTACAGGTACATCCAAAAGGGTTGTTTGAAGTGTTCAGTACTCTACTTACACAGTAGTTTGAAATGGACAAGTAGTACACTTACATCACTAAAATGACATTCAATTTATTTCAACTTAAAAAGATTTTTGAAAAAAAAAACAAAGAAACAAATCAATTGATTGAAAGAGTGATTCCAAGCGGCAATTCCAGTAAGTGTGAATTAAATCAGGCAACCCTGATAGCACACTAATAACCCTAAAAATTTGTTAGCATTCAGATTTAAAGTACTGTATGACACCTCACAGAGTATGTTCAACATTAAGCCACTGCTGGACAGCGTGCTTCACGCAACTTTCATTATATTGGGAGAATTTCAAAAAGCATTTCAAAAATACTGCTCTTCTAGTTTGGAAAGGATACGAGTCTGTCTGAGGTCTTCTGAAGGATGATGGCAAATGAGCTTCATAAACTTTCCTGCAGGTTCGATTGCCTAACCCTTCAATACTCTGCAGAAGAGACAAGACATGGCACAAGTGGATAAAACAATTGGATGTTGACTGGAAACACGATGACTTTAATAAAGTGGTGAGTGTTTGTTTAGATTTACAACATCACCAAGATCTATCATCATAGTGCAGATACATGATGTGGCATCCATACAGTGATAATTGCAAATGAACTTTACTAATGGTATTGATAAAAACACAGAAAATGAGCCATTCCTTTGAAAATGTCAATTCTGCAAAAATATTTTGCAGCCAAAAGGAACATGTGCTCAGTTGCAGACCAAATTCCAATACCTAGAAATAAAAGATTCACAGTATATATCCATAACACCGACGGCTTATGGCAGGGTAATACTGCACATGGGGGATTCTTTCTTAAAATGTACCAATCACCAAACATTTTGGTGTTGCTTGTCACTACAGTTGCATTTTCTGTGTCTTGGGTTGTTTTTTCTTCTTTCCCAGA
>VJOZ01090014.1:0-11480 GCA_009801055.1 Stichopus horrens | reverse complement strand
TTTTTTTTTTTAAGATTTGTGACCAGTCACATTTTTTTTTTTCACATAGCACTTGTTTATATGTCCACACCCAGTACAAACAAACAACTGTCAAAAATTCAAATTATTGACTGTAAACTTAACTAGTTATGATAATCATCTATAGGTAATGCCATGTGGTTATACCCTTAAAAATTTCCCAAAATTAGTATACCCTTAGTGTGCCACTCAAAGTGTTTGTGTGCCCACTCTTAATGAAATATTGTGGGTACAGTAGTTGTGAGATAAACAGTACACAATTTCTTGTGCAATTTTTCTGCAAAAACAAAGGTTTTGAGTAGGGACTTTTTAAATGGTCGCAAGTTTGATCAGAACTTTTTTTTTTTCAGTCGACATAAAAGAAGGTAGATAGAATTAAATATTTTCCTTCCGCAATGTGTTCCCCTTTCAATTAAATTTGTAAAAGGTTTCCTGTGAGCTCAGAGAGATTTCTTGGTCAGATATAAAGTCAACTCATTTTCTAGAGTTAATGGAATTTTTGTTATGGATGCATGAGTGTGTATATCCTCCTTCAAGGTGAAGCATTTAAATTAAAACTGTTTGGTCTTTTGTTGATAAAATGAATTTTTTTTTTTTACTATCAATATATCGCTCAGTCGGCTCTGTTGCTATTGGTAGCCTTTGCGAGATTCTTGTGTCCAGCGCCATTTTCGATGGCAGAAAAAATGAGTATGCCCTGTGGTTTTGTATGACTAGTGCTTACATCTTCCTTTGAGAGCTTAACAAGAAAGCATGTGGGAGTGAAAAGTGGGCAATAAAAAGTCTGACGTAGTAATTTACTGAATTTTGTAGATATAATTTTGGAGCGCTGATTAGTACATAACAGTTATACCTGCAATTTGACCACTGTATGCAACTGTAGCATTTCATACAGATTGAAACTAATTGAAGTGTGATTGCAGCAATCCCTTTAGTAATGAAAGTCAGTGACAATGAAGGGACGATATCTCTTGTAATTCTCGTTAGGTGCTCTCTGCAGGGTGTGGCATTGGTTGTCAGAAGTGAAGGATAATACATGCAAGCAATAATAGAACGTTAAACATGAATAGAGATATCTTTCGAGAAATATTGACATTCACCGGTCGGACTTGTAGCACTGTTGAGACAAACTGAAAATGATGGAGACAGATGTGATGTGAAAAGTATATTGAGCTAAATTCAACCACAAACTGCTGTGAAATGAATATTTGTAAGACCAATTTTGTACAAGTCAATTCTAGTGGTGTAGGAAACTTTTTGCGACAGCTCCACGTCACCATTTGACTGGTTCTTGACCTTAACATGCAATTGAATTTACTCACCATTTTGACATCTTGTCCAAAAGCAGCTATGGGTTGCTGAATGGTTTGGTTTCAGGCCTAAGATTTCAGAGCATGAAAATCTGTAAACTATTAAGTGCACCATGGAACATCATTTAAGTCCTTCCACAGAGGCCAGTTGTCTTGGTAGGATGATGATGCTTTGATCTAAGGGAATATTTTTTCATGTGCAAGGTCATGAAATTTTGTTGAAGTTGGGTCTTGGAAAGATCATGGAATTTCCAAATAATGGCAAAGAAATCTGGTAATGTTAGTTAAATGTAAAGTCCAATCATGAGTTAACCAAAGAACTTCAAGAAATTAAGTTAGCTTCTTTTGTTTCTTTGGTTGAAGATGATAGGTAAAAATAATAAACAGCCCTACGAGGGCACCGTGCTAGAATTAGTTTCGAGGACGATTTGAGCATGGGTCAGATGTATGCATTAGTGAGGCGAGGGGTAAGTATAGTCACATGTGAATACCCACAGCAGGAAGTTGTGGGAATTTTGGTTTTTTAGTTGAAGATGATAGGTACAAGTAGTAAAACAGAAGTTGCCACTTGAAAGAAAGCTCTGTCAGGATAATATGTTTATGATCATTCTTTTCCATCAAGCAATTTCTTGTGAAAGTGTCTTGAATATTTGGAATCAATTCACATCAACTGTTAGAGAAAGTAAAACATGGCAGAAAATATAGGTCACCCTTGTGTGTGTGTTTGCAGTTCCCTTACTTCCTTTTCCCAAAGTGACTGAACCTTTTGCAATTCGTAGCCTACAGTATTTCACATGATTTGTGCTAAAACGATGTGTCCATCCAGAATTAACAGCAGCTTTGGTTCGCAGCAAGGTTAAATTTTGCAGTGCTCTAGTCAATTCACCTTTTTACTGAGCCAAAAGATATGTGCTTTTTACTTCATTTGAAGTTTGAATCTCATCGTCTTACCAGGGGTGCATCACAAATACAGTAACCTTCTGCCAAATATGGTTTTAGTTTAATGCAAATATTTTGGTTGAACAGTAGACAAGGGTCTTGGAAAATTACTGAGGGTTCTGCATACTTTACTCGTGAAAAGAGTTTAATGAACTTCTTTCAAATCCTTTTATTTAGGTCATGAAACAGAGTACTGACTGCTTATTTAATCCATCTCTTGGGGGCCGAGCAGTGGGCCTCCGGTGTTTCCAGATAGGATGCATGTTTTTAGATTTTTATCAAGTGAATATATTGAGTTGTATCTCTATAGAGGTAAAAATACATTGAAAATCATGCCTATGTTGAGAAAATCCTCCTGGTTTGGAATAATTTAGAATTTTGCTTCTATAAAGATTTTTGAAAAGTTGAGATGTCATCTTTTCTTCGATGTATGTTTACCAGTAAAGTTTGAAAAAAGAGAAAAAAAACCACATATAATCAGGGATGTATTCCAGTGGGAGGAAAGCAAGTGACTATTTTGTGCCATGTTTATGGAGAACTTGTAGAAATATTAAATTTGAAGATGCAAACATGAACGTGTTCTTCTTCATTGATTGGTCATGCCCTAAGTTTGTTCTCATGTTTGGTTCTCAGGTCACGTGTACTCAGCAATCGGCGACTACCCAAATGCCTTAGCCAGCCATAAACAGTGTGTCTTATTAGCCAAGCAACTCAGTGACAAGCAGTTTGAGGCCCGAGAAATAGGCAATGTTGGGGCTGTGTTCCTGGCCCTTGGAGAGGCGGGCAGTGCGTTAGATTGCCACAAAGAACATTTACAGATTGCTCAAGAGCTTGAGAACAAGAACGAAGAAGCCAGAGCATACAGTAACTTGGGAAGTGCATTCCATTACAAGAGGGACTTCAAGCAAGCCATACATTACCATAGTAAAGTACTGAACATTTCCAGAGGCTTAGGTGACCGTGCAATAGAAGCCAGAGCCTGTGCAGGCCTGGGCCATGCCGCAAGGTGTGACGGGGATCTGGAGAAGGCCAAGAACTACCATGAGCAACAGTTGAACATTGCTCTTGGTATGAAAGAGAAAGGGATGGAGGGTAGGGCCTGCTCCAACCTAGGTATTGTCTATCAACAGTTGGGACAGTATGAAACGGCACTGAAGTTGCACAAGGCCCACCTCACAATCGCCTCAAGCCAAGGGGACTTGGCGGGACAAGGGAGGGCCTACGGTAACATGGGTAATGCCTATACTTCCTTGGAACAGCATGACCAAGCTGTTAAGTACCACAAGCAGGAACTGGTGATTTCCAGAGAGGTTAATGACCGGGTGGCAGAGGCATCTACACATGGCAACCTTGCTGTCGCTTACCAAGCAATGAATATGCATGATAAGGCTATGGAGCATTATCGAGGACATTTAAGCATTTCCCAAGAACTGCAAGATCGCTCAAGTCAATCACGGGCACTTATTAACATGGGAAACTATCTCAGTTCCAGGGGGGAATTTGCTCAAGCTCTACCTCACTATGAAAAATATCTCAAAGTTTGTGAAGATGTGAAGGACAAGGCCGGTATTGGTAAAGCTTACCACAATCTAGGTTATGCCCATTATTCTCTTGGGCATTACAAGGATGCCGTTCAGTTTTACGAGAAAGACCTTCTCTTGGCTAGTGAACTGAAAGATAAAATCAGCATGGGACGTGCATACTGTAATCTCGGTCTGGCTTATAGAACACTTGGGAATTACAAGCGGTCTGAACAGTGCCAGAAGTGCTTTTTAACTATTGCCCACCAAGTGAAGAACATCCCTGGAAAATTCCGTGCCCTGGGAAACCTCGGGGATGTGTGCATGGCAAAAAGCGACATTCAAGGGGCAGTCAAGTACTATGAGCAACAGTTACAACTAGCAAAGCAGGCTGAAAATAAATCACTGGAAGCAAGTGCCTTTGGTTCTTTAGGAGCTGCCCACAGAAAACTGAAACATTTTGACAAATCTTTGGGCTTCCACACTCAGGAGCTGCAACTCTACCAAGAGCTGAATGATATGAAAGGGGAATGTAAAGCACACAGTCATTTGGGAGCAGTTCATTCGTCACTTGCCAAGTATCTGGATGCTTTTAAATGCTACGAGGAACAGCTCGAGAGAGCCCGAGAGCTGGGTGATAGCATACTTCAGGCTCAGGCCTGCGGCAACCTCGGAATTTCAAAAATGAACATGAGTCTCTTCGAGGATGCCCTAGGCTTCTTTGAAGAGCAACTCTCAATCTTAGAACATTGTGTAGGAAGCACAGTGACGTTCGACAAGGGTCGTGCCTTCGGCCATCTGGCAGAATGCTATGAATCGCTGAGTGACTATGAGGATGCAGTGAAAAACTTTGAACAATACTTGTCTGTTGCACAAAAGATGGGTAACATAGAGGAACAAAATCGGGCCTACCAGGGTCTGGGAAACGTCCAGAAAGTCGTAGGGAACCTGCAACAGGCTCTCTTTTGTTTTGAAAAAAGGCTTCTTCTCGCCCACGAAACTGAAAATGTTTCAGCGAAAGCATCTGCCTATGGTGAGCTAGGAAAGATACACAGCCACATGGGAAACTTTGAGCAAGCAGTGTCTTGTTTGGAACATCAGCTCAGCCTTGCCAAAGAAATGAAGGACAAGTCTGTGCAGGGTGATGCTGCGTGCGGATTAGGAGAGGTGCACCTCCTGATGGAAGAGTATGACAGGGCTCTAGAGTTTCATCAGTTGGATCTGAACATTGCAGAGGAGTTGACCGATCTCTCCAAGCAATGTAGGGCATTTGGAAATCTAGGTATGGTGCAGGAGTCCCTGGGAAACTTCCAGAAGGCAATTATGTACCAGGAACAACACCTCAGTATCGCAGCTGAATTGAATGATAGAACTGCAAAGACACTAGCGTATAGCAGTCTTGGTAGGGTCCACCACTCCTTGGGAAATTTCACCCAGAGCATAGCATACCTGAGACAGGGCCTCCAGATTGCAGATCAGCTTGGGAGAGAAGAGGATGAAGCCAAGATAAGGTACCGCCTTGGACTCAGCCTCTGGTCTAGCGGCAGCGACGCAGAGGCCCAACAGCAGCTGTACAAGGCAATTGACATCTTTGAGAAAATAGGACACAACACTTACCCTGGAAGCGACCATCAGATGTCCATGTTCGATGCCCAGACAGCCTCTTACCAGACCCTTCAGAGGATCTTGGTTTCAGCCGGGAGGTCGGATGAGGCCCTGGCAGTAGCCGAGAGGGGCAAAAACAAGGCTTTCATCGATCGTCTATTAGTGAGACAAAACCCAGTAGACACAGAAAGAGAGAGCGAGGAATGCTCAATGGTAGACGTGGAACAGATGGTGGAGGTGGTTAAGAGGCAGACAGCTATGATACTTTACTATTCAATAGCAGGAGGCCATCTACATATTTGGTTGCTCTCACCCACTGAAGGTAACAATTCGTTCAAAGTGCTCTTTGTACTTTCTGTAGATCTGAAATTAAGTGTATTACCTGAAGCTGTTGCGGGTTTATGGTTAACATTTCAGATTTTCATTATTGCAAACAGTCACCTGAATGAGATGAGAGACTGATTTGTATGGGCTTTTACCTGGAATAAGGATTTAACAATGGGCCAAGTTCCTATGCAATCCATCTAATGTTTTGAGCATGGTTACATACGTCAATGTTGTTTAGTGATTTTCAACATGTTCAGGGGCCTTCTTGAAACATTTACAGATGTAACAAAGTGTCAGTTCAGAGACGTAAACACTCATGTCAGGAAGAACGCATGATGCAGAAAGTTTGAGAAGTGAAAGGTCTGTGGTGATGAAATTACATAAAAAGAAAAAAAGTAAGTGGCAAACAATTAAAATTGCTACCATGAAATATACATTGCTGTTATTTTTGTCTCTTCTTACTAACAAATAGGGTTGGTAGTATTTCATGATGCTGACCTTTCTCAGTTGGAGAAGGAGCCTTTAGACCAAACCATGAAGTCAGCCAACTCATCACCATCGTCATCGTTGCATCCCGCCGCGGACCTCAGCCTCAACTTCAGTGCCTCATCGTACCTAGACCAACACATAATGCACGCCCGAGAGACTCTTGGTGTAGACGCTCACCGACCTTTCTCCACGGGCAGCGAGATAGCCAGTGAGACTGAAAGTGAGGCAGATGACCTCTTCCACCAACATCTCATGTCTCTAAGCACTAAAGTTTTAGACAAGGAGGATGCTCCTGTATCTGCCGGCATAAACCACCAGAGGAGGAACAGCAGCATGCGGAGCATGTCCAGTATGAACAGCCTGAGTGGTACTCTGAGGTCCAATGGAAGTGTTTTCTCCAAACCCCTGGGAATGGACCACAAGGCCTGGTCAGGCAAGCCACCGCTAAGGGCGCTCTATGACCTGCTGATCGCCCCTGTGGAGGATAAACTGAACTTGACTGACCCTGGTGAGACCGGTATGGATGACTTGGTCTTAGTTTTGGAAGGTAAGCATAATTTAATTGTAGTGTGTAGTATGTGTTTAAGGTGGATTAGTAAAGATTGCCTCCTTCCAGCAACACCCACAGTACACCTCTGTGCACTTGCATCATGAACAACTAACTGAATGCAGTCTATGAGATTTGTCATGTAGTAACACCATGGCACACAGTGTTGAATGTAAATAGGAACCATGGTTGAGGCAACATATATGCATCTCTTCAAGAGCCCCTACCCCTCATCCTTTACGACCATGGTTGTCTTTCTAACTCAGTTTACCTGGGATATGCTCTGATTCCATTCGTCCTGCCCTCACAGAGAGTGACATGTTTAGATGGTTGTGTCAAGCAAATACTGTTTATTTCCTCGCATTCACCCCCAGTGGTTAACATACCACTATGCTGTTGACTGTAGGGCAAAAATGTTTGTTATGTCAAGTGTGATATTCACTAGATGTATTTTATGCAGCTTCTGTGTATCATTATATCCTGCAAGAGTTTTGCAGTGGGAGAAAAGGTTAGCAAGACTGCTACTGGGAAAAAATTAGCAATAACTTACAAATCAGACATTTAGTCCCCATTCCTTGGAAAGTCTGCCTCAGTGTCTGTGCCTCCATGTCATTATATTGCCAGTATGTCACTACACTCTTGCGCAGACTACGGAGCTGCTATATATAGCATGTAAACCCCTCGGGGTCAATGTCGCAGAGACCTCATACTTAGGAACCCCTGGAAAACAGCCTGCAATGAAACATGAAAACAACAAAGATAAGACTTTAAATTATACCACCACCCCACTAGGGTTATAATTGTTGCCTGGTAACCTACCCCCTTCAAAGGTTAATTGTTTGTTTGGATTAAACTGTTATTGTTTCCATATGCAAATTGTTCTTGCAGTTAAAAAAGAGTTTAAAACAAAAAGAAAATTCTGCCCTCGTTTGTGGCCCTATATTAAAGAGATGGTTTTCCTTTTTCTCCCTGAGAGGTAAATTGATTTGGAGTGACGTAAACTGTGACGTAGAAAGCAGATTAAGAAATATCGAGTTACAGATTGGAAAAAAGAGCAACAAGACAGTAGTTTTCTCCTTCCAATGTTGTTCCATAAAGGTAGTAAAATAATCAAATGATGTTAGAAATTGTTCAAAACTTCTTTATTATTTTCCCATCATCCATATGGAGGCATAGGCAGCAATGCAGGCCAAATTCTAGGTTGGTGAAATAAAGAGACTAAAACAACAAACAGGAATATAGTCAATTTGAGAAATAAGAAAAAGACAAAGATGTATGAAACATGCAAATGCAGGGTAGGAAAGAAGAACTTAGGAAAAAGATGTGAAAGAGAACAATAGACTATGCCATTGATAAATTAATGACAAACGTGAGAGCAAAATAAAGATCTCGAGACATTGTTTGATTGTTTTCTACCAACAAAAATCAATGTGTGAGGGAGAATCAAAACAAACAAAGGTCATGAGCTTGAAATTCTGACAGGAGGGGCAGTGGGGAGGGGTCGGGGTTCAGAACAAAGGATCATGCAAAAGCTGGAGCATGTGATGTTCACAGCTTTTTAATAGCTGGCACCCTGTCTGCATATGATCAGCCCCTTTCATATGACATGGTGACATTTATCATGTTTGCTCTTCTGTGGAATGAAGCTATAGTGAAGCATGCTTGGAGGGAAAGGTGGTATGCCCAGAATCCATTGTTGCACTACATTATTCTATAATATATGCCACAGGCAGGATTAAGGAAGGCAAGGCAAGGCAGAGCCATTCATTCTGTTGGTGTGTGGTGTATTTGCTCCGGCCACCGTATCCAGGTTTCTGGTCGTCATTGCTTATCCTGCCGTCCTTCTTGCCTAGTGTTTGTCTACATGACTCTTTCATGGGCACTGCACTTACATTTGTTGATACACATATCAACCTCTATCTCGTCTTCATCTTAACATGTGCCTGCTTCGGCTTTGATCGTGGTTTTTTTTTTGTCCGCTTTCCTCTTTGTTAATTTCTTGTTTATATGTTTGTTCATTCCTCTTCAAATGTTGTGGATTTTGCCCTGATGGTCATCGTCCATATTGAAGGGGGATGAAATGATGCCTTGAAATAATCAAGTTGCACAACAGCAAGTCCTTCATCTTCGATGTTTGTATAAGCTTTTTCAAAGTTTGTGTCCCTCTTGAACAAAATGGTACACCTAGCTGACATATGTTCAGGACACTGAATCCCAGTCCAGGTAATATATACATAGCAGCTATTGGATTTGGTTAATTGGTTAATTTGCTAATAGAAGTAAAGGTATATTGAGGAGGAAAAGGTCTTTTTGATAGGAAGAGCAGAAAATAGTATCTGCCGAGTTCTTGCAAGTAACATCTGCCATATTCAGTAAAATGTGAATTTGGACCTCTCACACTTGCAGTTTCCATGGCCACCATAGATTCTCATCCTGCTTTATTCTAAGTTTTGTATCAACGAGTCCATCGGCAGCAGTCCTCCTGTGTGGAATACTGTTGAAAAAGTGCCTTCTGTCTTTTTCTTTTTGTGCAAAGTGGTTGAGGGGTTTCAGCTATCAATTTTTAAATAACTGTAACAACAATGTCATGGACATAGCATGATTCTCGTGGGAGTTTTGTGCCATCCTTGTGTGACAAGCGGATTTCCCATTAACCTTTTTTATTGAAATTCCCAAGCATGTTAGTAGTGTAATTTGGGCATCATGCCAGAACAGGACAGTTGCAACTTTTGTGTTTTGAGATGGTTTAGGAGATAAAGGCCAACAATGGGGTAGGAAGGAATTGCATACCTCTAACTTTTCATTGCAATCAAAAGTATTCCTTATCTGAGCACTGAAAGGTTCAATTTCTTTTATTTCCATTATAATAAAGAAACAAAGAAAGGAAGACTAGGTGTGTGAAAGGTATGGGAACTTGTTGCATATGATTGATTTTTGTGACTCTCTGGGTCATTTGACATTTGGGGTTTTATATCCTTTTAAGTTGTTACTTTCCATTTTTTTTTTTTTGCAAGAATTTTTGGTAGGAATTTCAATAATCCATCCTACAAAACTAGTTGGAAAGATTTGGCTTGCATTAAATAGCAAATGGCTTTTTATCTCCTTTGTCATCCTTGGAGTACTTTGATAGTTGAAGTGGCAGCATAAAGTTGTAATTTGACCTTGATCAATTTCAGTTAGGAAAGTCTTAGACTCCAAAACGAAAGAAAATGCAACATATGTTGATATCTTTGCACCTGTACTTATACCAATGTGTCTGTCTGTCTCTGTAGATATGTCTGTCTGTGTGACTGTCATTATTCTAAGTCACCCATTTCCATGTCTGAAGTTTTTTTCTGTCCCTCCCTACTCCCTACCCCCTATCTTCACCTTTAATAGCAAGATATCCATCTAACAGCAGACAGTCTGTAATGTATGCAATAACTGATTTGCAATATTGAGAGAAGGGCACTGCAGATAGCCATCTGTGAAGGTTAGATTCTTTAAGTAATTTCTTCATGCCGGTTTTTCATAGCTGCTATTTTGAATACCTGCTGATTCATCAGTATTGAAAAGGATGGAAATTCTTATCAGAAACTGTCTGCATTGATAAAAAAAAATGTGAACTTCTTGTCATATTCTTTGTATTGCTCTTTGTCAACCATACAACTATCATGTTTGACTGCCTCATCTCTTCTGTCTTCAAGTTGAGGGAGTTGAATTCATGATACAAGTCAATTGGTCCAATGACAGCGGTGGCAACATGTTTTTGAAAGAAATAAAAATATGTTACACTTATGCTTGTTCAGTTTCAACCCCCCCCAAATCCTGTCTTCCTTTTGAAAGTGTTGTTTGTTTTGTCGACTGAAGGTGATAATTTGATAAGGAGCTGAGTATAAGTAATGTTGAATATTCTGTAAATTGTTTTTGTTTTCAAATGCATCCATCAAGACTCACAAGCTTGATGTCATCTGGGCAAATACCCTTCCTTAAAAAAAATATCTCCTTTGTTGATGTAAACCTCATTTTAGCCAAAAAAAAAAGGAAACTTAAATCCGTCAATCAGTTCATAATTTTGATAAAAATGTTGATTCATTCCGACGACAGTCGAGGTGGCTGTTGTTCATGTTCCAATTCAACAGGTTCAGTTGTTGGTGGTGTCATTATCTCTGTCATCCTTTTCTGGGACAAGATAATATTTTTATTTAACAGTTCCTGTGGTTGGTTGAAAAGATGAATTGGAGGAAAGCAAGGGGCACTTGGTTACCTTTGGAGGAGGGAAGATTAATGGCCTGGTTGAAATACATGCAGTCTTCCCTCAGACACAGAATATTATAATCACACAGAATGGAATTATATGTAAAATGTGGTATTTGCTTCGTGTGTAATGGTTTTAATCTAGTTACGTACATCCTCCTTAAAAAAAATGGTTGCCATGGCAACAAGTCCACAAAATGGATTCCGTAATTACCAGAGTGGGTTGCATACTAATTTAGTTGGTCAATGTCCTGCAATTCAGATTACCTTTGTGGCATTATGCTGATCTCATGTTAAGATCCCTGGGAATCGCCGAGGAGGCCGGTTCCTTTTCATGAATGTGAAGCATAAGCAGTCTTTTTTTTTGTAACCAAAATTGTTGATGGCTTTTGGCTTACAGGTCTCCTGTCGTGAAGATTACACAAACGTGACTTTGGTTTTGTCTCTCACTTCTTTCGTAGGGCAAGAACATGTCCATCAAATGAGCCC
>VJOZ01089992.1:7223-17908 GCA_009801055.1 Stichopus horrens | reverse complement strand
TTTTTTTTTCTTTTGTTATCTCACAGCATTTCTACCTGGGAGGATTTGAACTTGTAGCGGCCCTTGAAGTTTGTAACTTTTTGAAAGATGAAGCATACATAAGATTTATGAAAAGCATTTTCTCAAAATTTACTTACAACTGATAAAATTTAAAAATGGGCTGCTTTTTGACAGACTGGCAGAAATAGCTAGGGTTTGCTAATTTTTGTGTTCTGAGTTGGTAAACTGTCGTAGTAAAGAATGACCAGTGAGAGACAGTCCAACTATTCTACTTGGCAGCACCGACTACTCTGCCATCCCCCGGGTTAACATCCTCCTGTAATTATCAGTCTCAAAGAGCTGCTCCTTGTTATCTTTCATGTGAATTAAAGAAACGTCGCCGTAATCCACGATCCGGAAATTCTTGAATAATATTTTTTTTGTGTCATTCTGTTTTCTCTTCCAGCTACAAATTTTCACCAGTTGTTTCCAGCCATGTTGCTTTAATGAATCCTCGGAGCCGAGCAGACATCTTTTGAGTTCCTACTTTGCTGTCGGTCGACGACCCTTCAAGATTTCCTTCTTTCGTTCAAGGTATGACACATAACTCTCAGAAGCGGAAGGAAAACGGCACCAACGGCGTACGATACACCCTTTGCAAAATGACTTCCAACGGGACGTCGGAGGCAAACGACAGCAACAATGCGAGCTCCTCCACTCATTCGGTGGACGAGCCTCCTCCGCCTTACAATGGCACGCCAGAGACGGACAGCAATGGCGTCGTCACAAAGAACACTTTTCCGGAAAGTGAAAGCATCACAGACTTTGAAGAAGATGATGTTGAATGCGGGTGGGGTGGGATCAGGCCAAGGATGCTGCAGTTTTTCAACCGTCCCCCCTGGTTTTTGGCATTTTTATGCCTCTTTGCCGTCACCCAAGGCATCACCGTAAACGGCCTGGTTTACGTTGTCACGACAACCTTGGAGAGGAGGTTCCAACTGCAGAGTGCCAAAAGCGGCTCAATATCCAGTGCTTATGACTTCTCTGTGATGGTAGTTATCATATTTGTCACATACTTTGGTGAAAATCGCCACAAGCCCAAACTTTTGGCAATGGGGGCATTTACATTCGCCTTGGGTTCGCTGATCTTCAGTTTGCCGCACTACCTGACGCCGTTCTACGACGTCTCCTCCGGCGAATTCGAATTCTGCAGTGCAGAGAGGGACGAGGCTATGTGCCAGTCGACGGAGGCGTCACTCTCGGGGTACTTCTGGGTGTTTGTATTGGCTCAGTTCTTGCACGGACTGGGGGCATCCCCCCTCTACACTCTAGGTGTGACCTACATAGACGAAAACGTGAGACCAAAGCTGACAGGATTGTACATCGGTAAGTGAACCTTTACTAGGGTCCTTCAAGTATTGTTACGTCTCTTCCAATTTCAGCTAGGAAAAAAGTTTATCAAGAGTTTTTTTTTTTATTCTGAGGTAATATTTGGATAGTATTTTGACAGCCATCTCTCAGGTCTTGTGTTTGAGATCATCTGTTGTAAACCCAAACCTTTATTAACAAATTTGGTTTGATGGGAAGTTTTCAGAAGATACCTTCCCAGAATATTTCATCCTCTGAGGGATTCTCACTTATCAGATTGTGAAATCACAATATTAGGAAAATTGTCACCATGGTTACAGTAAAATGGGTATGTGGTGAAGACATGTTTACCTAGAGATCAAGATACTTTTAGGCGTCAACTGAAATCACCCTTAAGAATTTGCTGCATCACTGAAAATTGAATGAAAACATTAGTGGAATATATAGGGACTTTGAGTTATCCATTATTAAATACAATTTCTCTTAAAGAGGCCGAATGGGGATCGTGCATATTGATGGGGAGGGGGGGAGAAGAGGATGACAGCTGCATACATCCTCTCCTCAAAATTTGCAGATATGGAAGATATAATGACATGAAAGCAGCAGACACACTCACTGTAAGTGAACTTCTTAGGGTGTATGGCAGAGTTTTATCCGATGTACAGGTACAGTGTAGAAAGGTTTAGGGAAGGGCAGCAGTGTACGCCAGACTGCCCAGTATACAGTTACTCAGATTTACGAAAAAGTTTTGTTACAGTTGTAAATGTGCTATTTGCTTCTCATATGCCTGTCTCGGAAAACTATCGCTCCTCTTAATGTAATTTTATGCTGACGATGACCGGTGGCCTTTAATTAACGTTACACTTACCCACAATCACTAATCTATAGGCTATTTTTACTCAAAGTATCGATCAAAGGGGCTGGTTGACTGTAAATAATTCTTCGTCTTATTCGCTTTTTTTGCCCCCACTATTTTAAATCTTCAAACTGTTCTAGTTGGGATCTCTTCTGCTGATTTTGAGGGTTTGCGATGAATTTTTTTACAGTTCTAGAAATGTCAAAGTCAAGGTCAAAGTGACTGAAATGTACTCAAAGTTCAGGGAGGTCTGTTGCAACGGTAACAGATTTGTCAATTTTAACATCTTTTTGGTAAAGTGGGATCACTGTGGCCCCGACGGGACCATGTTCCCAAAACACTTGGAATTTGATCTGGAAAGGGAAGTATATAAAACTTTGGTGTCCCTTTCATCATTCACCCTGTTCTCTGCCTTCTTTTTTCTTCTTCTTCCTCTCTCCAATTGCCAAGAGCAAATTTGTGGATGGAAGAAACCTGTAAACTTAATTTAGCAGTCTTAATAAACTAATGTTGTGACATGTTTTGCCACACATCTTCTTCGGGCCATGGTAACCTGTCAAAGTTCGTTAATTTCTTCTGCCTATTTTCACAGCTGGTGGGGGTCTCTTTAAAGGATGTGTGGTTTTGAGAAAGAGTTTTCACATAATATGATGTTCTCTCCAGCCAAGTTGCCTCAAATGAACCAAAGCAAAGTCTTCTTGGTGATGTTAAATGGTTTGTAAACACCTTTGACCAAAAGAGTCCTACAATCTGCAGAAAACACAGTTTTAGCATGATTTTGTTTGTCTTTCTTAAGGGGGGGATTGTACAAACCAAAACTTAAATGTAGAGGTCAACAATAGAGGTCATTTCTCCGAAGTGTCATCATTCCGAATCGATTACCGGGAGGGGGGAAGTTACTCTGACTAGAACATGAAGGTCATTATTCCAAAGGATGGGATTGTCATCATGCACACATTGGTTCAAACATGTCCCACAGGTTAAAACCGTTTGGAGTAATGACCCTGTCCGTACTGTAGGTTTGATTAAAATAAGGACAACCCTTTGGAGTAATGACCCTTATGTATGATTTGGACGAACAACCCTTCAGAAAAAAAAAATCCTTCGAATTAATGACGTTTTGGAAAAATGAGCCTCACTTCCAATTTGGAATAATGACCTCTCAGAATAAAAACTCTTCTTCTGAAGTGTGTATGGCACACAATTATTTTGCTCTGTGATAAATTCCCTTTGTTCCAAACGTAGAGTGTGATGTTGAAATTGTGTGCATTAGTTAGCCTGCTGCATCCCTCACCACTTTATGTTTTCAGAGGACAGTAAAATATGTCATTTCCATCAGTGATGTTTTTTTTTAATAAACATTATGCCATTTTTTTTTTCTCTTTTACAAACATTGAGTGTAGTAGACACAGACCAAACAATAGGTGCCCTGTGACATACATGTAATAAATTATTTAACACTCTTGTAAACAATAAAATTCTCGACCCTTCCCTGTGTGCCATTTTTGCCAGTCTCTTTTATTGTCTACCGTCAATATTGTATTCAAATCTTGTGGTAAGAGTCAGTACTGTAGCCCAGCTGTGATGGAAACTTGAGCAGTGTTCAAAGTGAAATTTGTTCTCTTTTAAAAGCTGAATCAAGATTAATGGTGATTTTGTTAGAATGTTGTTATACTTTTTAGTTTCTAAAAGGTATACACGTGACACACAGATTTCTGATTTGAAATTATTTGTTCTAAGGAAGCATTGCAATGAAAATGCGAGTCACACAAGAATATTTATTTGTTAAAAAATTGTGGATCGTCTAGATCATAACTAAACGAAGTGGAAGGAATGGACAAGACCTCTTTGTTTGGTGAAAGAAAGAAATGTTTAAAATATTCCAGTGTTGAGGGAAAGGGAATATCTTTCACTCAAGCCATTTCAGAACTGTCTTCAATGTGTTGTTCATTGGTTACAATATCGCTGTTTGGAGAAAGGCTTATTTCCATGTGCCTCTCGACACCAGACAGAATGTTTTATTAGTTGGTCTGGTACAAATGGCATCAGAAATTTCCCATAATGCATCGCTGCACTTGTGAGATACTGTAGCTGTTTGTTTAAAAATCCCTAAGTTACAAACAGAAAATCTTATAAAGATATGGTGTCCACTAAACAAAAATAAAGAGAGAAAACCAACCAAAGAGAGGTGCAATTTCAATCTCATTTTTCTCATTTTTTGGTAAATTTCACCTGGGAGGGTAGAACAAATGTCACTATATGGTCACATAAAGAGAGTAACTGCCCCTTTAAAGCTTATCTTTCATCATGCACTCCAGGGTGTATCTCTGTGAATATAACCACAGGATATGGTTATTTGATGTAATAATAGCCAAAAAGATTGCTAAGGGATTTTTTTTTTCCATCCATAATTGGAACCCTGGGAATGTCTGCAGGGTGGGTGAGCAGTCAGGAGTCCCTGATTTTGGTGTATCTGAAATGGAAGAGTTCCTGAGAAATGAAACTACCAAGTGTCCTTATTAATTAGCTTCCTTGGTTGGTACTGTTCAGACAGTGATAAGTTTTCGATGGCATTGTTGGGAATACTCACAGTGGAATGAGAACAGACATGCATGATGCTGTACAGTGATGAAAATATGTTCAACAACAGCAAATACTCCAGAATGGATGTGGGTTGCTGGTGTGGTGGTAGCAATGGCTGAAATACCAAAGCATCAAGAAATTCAGAACTGGATTGTTTTGCCATCTGTTTGCAAGTCGTTAAATTTTACCTGAGTTGAAAACTGCAAACTTTGACCTTTTTCTTTGTGCTGTAAGAGAGCTAGACTAGTAAGGTTTGATAGATTTAAATATTGTTATTCGATGAAATACGTAGTTTTGTACAATATAGTATTCAGTGCAGGACAACGGGTGTACAGAGAATTACTCTGAAGTATACTAGCTGTAGTACGGTGCTCATAGTACAATGCAATGTGAGATAATGTGACTGTTAGCCAAGTACAGCATAATAGTCACTATACTGTTGCACATTATTGTATATAGTGCACTATAGACTTGATATTACAATAAAGTACAGTGCATTCTGCAGTGTGTTTATCATCTAGTGCACTGTAGCAAGCATGTATAGCAACACAATGCAGGTCAGCATGGAAGAGTTACCCAAGTACAGTGTAACATTACAGTACCTACTGTAGAGTGTAGTACACTGTTGTACAGTGCAATACAGGACTACATCACAATGCAGTACACTGCATTGCACAGTTTGTAATTGTCAAGTATGCTGTAGTATTGTACAGTGCAGGATGGTGTCTAAAATGTGTGTAAAGTTGGCCTAAGCCAGTGCTATAGCATACAATCCATACAGTACTTCAGTACAGTATTATCCCGCTCAACACAGGCTAATGAAATCACACTATTACAATTTGCATCAAGCTGTTCATTATCTGTAGCAGAATCTCACTTCACTGGTTAAAAGACTTAAAAGTATTGAAAGTTAAGTAGTGTTTGGCAGTATATCCCTTACTGTCAATTGTCAGTCCGGTACCCAAAAGTATGGCTTGCATTAGGCCATAAGGTCATTTTTAGCTTATTGCAAACAACGAGTTGCTTTTTACAGCAATTTACACCATATTTCTCATTTATGTACGGACTTGTACGCTGAAGTTTGGCACATGCACAATGTGCAGTACGTTGGTGAAACTTGGTGAAACTCCAGGTTGCAATTTCAGAACAGGGTCCAGACATCATCGTCCTGGTAATCGCCTCCCGGATACCCTGCTGCCCGATGCAAACATTAAGTCAAGGAGCGAGTACCTTTTGACATCATAGAAGGGACTGTAGTGCAATAAGATCTATTTTTGCCGAGGCGCGTAAGTTGTAACCTGGTGTATTCAGATTGCTACAGAACTTGTTTGCTTTCCTTCATCTCTCAGGTATCTTTAACGGCGCCTCCTTACTAGGTCCAGCTATCGGGTACCTGCTCGGTGGGGCACTCCTCAACATCTACACAGACCTCAGAGTAGATGTTTCAGAGTAAGTTGAAAAAAAAAAATTCCAAATCTTTCATCTTTGGAGGAAAATGATTTAAAGTTCATTCATTTATTGATAGGTCACTGGCAGAGACAAGAGAACTTTATACCTTCTACACCGGTGTGGGGGGGAGGGTGATGAACATGAGGCATGAAAACTCCCCCATCTGACTGCATGATGTTGATTAGTTTTCCCTCGGCTGAAGTTATCCGACCAGTCCTAGTGCCTATTCCTAAAAACTTTATTCCAAAGCTATCTTCAAATGCAAGCCAGTGATACAAGTTGAGCACATCATTCTTGAAATAGCATTCAATTCTGAACATCTTTTGGCAGTCGATTGATCGTTGCCACCTCGACTGCATGTCATTTACTTTTTTTTCCTCCGCTTTTTCATAGGTTGGACATCGATCAAGATAATCCAGTATTCATCGGAGCATGGTGGCTCGGCTTCTTGCTGACCTGTGCTCTCGCGCTGAGCCTAGTTCTGCCTTTCTTGGCATTTCCAAAGTCATTACCAGGTGAGTGAGCCGATTATCCTTTGATGTTTCGAGTCTCAGATTTTTACAGTACTCTGAGATGGAACTTTGAAATTTAAGTACACTGTCTGTACAAGAGAGGACAGTGAGATGAAGATGCAAAGTATATTTTTTTTATGTAAGAGGAAGCAGAGCAGATGCCTAATCCTTTAAGCATATGACAAATCTCAAATTTGCTGCAATGAGAGTGCATTTGTGGTGGAAAGACATGTATGGAGTGAAAACATCAAAATTGTCCTGCATAAGAGAAGGAGGATGCCAATGTGGGGTTCAGAGAAATGCTTAGATGGAGTTTTCTTTCAAGAATGTAACCCTCTTCTATTTCCTGATTTTGGAAGGTGCAATTTGTCCAAACTGACTCAATGATATCTGAGGGAGTCCTGTCAAATTATGAACTCGCAAAATGTGTTCGCATGTTGTCATGTTTTAGTTCAGCTGTGCGGCATTACTGCACTGTACTTTTTTAACAAGTCCTAAGAGGATGAGTTTCTTTCACAACATGTTAGTGAGATAATTTTGAAGATTGAACAGTTACCTCCCCCCCTTCCACCCCTGCTTTGATACCTTACCTCCAATAGCATCGATCCTCAATACACCTTTTCCATTTTGCCTAACTATCAAACTCTTTCTCGTCCTCTTACCGTCAGGTTCAAAGAATCTGCAGAAGGAAAGGGTCTCTGAGGCACACGGAGGTTCTGATTTTTCTGCAAGAGCCGGCTTTGGTAAAGGTCTCCTGGACTTTCCCAAAGCTTGTTTAGTCCTGCTAAAAAACATTCCATTCCTCTGTATATGTGGCGCTGCGGCTACCGAGTGGTTCCTGCTGGCAGGCTTCGCTGTCTTTGCGCCAAAGTTCTTAGAATCACAATTTAGTCTCTCATCAGGTTGGGCCGCCATTCTCGTAGGTGAGATATCGTCCGCTTTGACAGCATCCATTCAAAAAGTTACAGGCATAGATGAGTTGTCAACACGCAGTGATAACTTAAAAATAACAAATATGAAGCTACAGAAGTCGGAAAGTCATTCGGTGATCTCTCCAATTGTGTATGATCCCCAATTGTGTATGTTCTCCAATTGTGTATGATCCCCAATTGTGTATGATCTCCGTTGTTTAAGTTCCCAATTGTGTATGATCCCAATTGTGCATGATCCCCCAATTAATGCTCTGTCCAGTGTTGATTAACCTTAAAATATTTCAAAAATGCATCAAAAATTTTGCAAATTTTGATGATCATGGAACTAGATAGGGATAGGGAACTAGCAGCTACCATAAACTGTAAACTTCCTTTTGGAAGGATGTTTCCCCGAAGCATCCTGTAAGTAGGTACATTTTAGGTCACGTCTGCTCAAATTACGTCTAAAATCTCTATTGGTAAATGATACAAGCCTTTTCCTACTGATCACCAGACATCGACATGTTCTTTGCCAATTTATTACAAAACATGTATCATTTGTTTGTGTGGGTTTTTGGTTTGTTTCACTTGTGGCATCTTGTGGCGTGAACTTTGACTTGCGTCGGAGATGTGGTAGAAATGCGTTGATGAAAGTGCAGTTGGTGGCTGATCCAATGCCTTTTTTGGTAGGGGCTAGACTGGTGTTACAGTGATACGGAAGAGGATTTTTCTGAATAATCGAGTGCCGTCAGATGCGATTCGGTGAAACAAAAGTGTATGATTGTTGACATAACTTTTCTTTTAAAAAATTTGTTTTTCCTCTGTGTATAGTTCTTTAGTTATGTACAGAATTTCCTGCAACAATTTTTTTGGGGTCCACCTCTTGGGGAGTCATTCTCCTCCCTCCCTTGGCCTTTTTAAGTTGCAAGTCAGTACAGTATGATCATGTTGATTACCTTTCATCACTAAAGAGCATGTAATTTTATTAGTTGAATTCAGATCCCTGTTTCTCTACAATTAAAGAAAAAATTAAACAAGCTCTGAATTGAACTAAGCCAGAGTATTTCAAGGACAGGTAGTGCCTTCAACTACCCACAAAAATCTCGAAAGAAACTTGCTGATGAGGGGGATTGCAATGTCATGACAATAGCATGGTTTCTCTTTATCGGTGAAACGATATTTCAGTAGCATGTCCCGTTTGGATGGTATGGATTTCCCTGTTTTAGGAGAATTATCTGTTTCCCCAGTTTGTACACTGCAATATGGGTAATGTGTGATGTCACACAGACACTACTCGTTGGATGTCCTTTGTATTTCTCTGTTTATCCTACACTGGAATAAAAGAAACCTTACAACAGTTTTACAGTTGTGAACTTTGTTTTCACAACATTTTAAAGTTCAAACTACAATAAAGGTATAGTAAGATTTCTTCTTTTTCTCATAGGTGTCAAATGTGCAAGGCTCAACTTGTGCTTAAATTTGTAAGACTAACAAAGAGTTTTTTGTCCGTGCTTCGCCATTGTTTTATAACATTTTGTAATCTTGAGGCAACTGGAATTTTTCCCGCCCAGAGTAGTCTCTCTTCAAGTACCAACATCTCAGGTTATGAAAGAACTTTAGATTGGGTTTTAAAAATATTCCCTCCCATTTAAACTTCGGATAAATTGTCACTGGAGTATTCCTGTCCATAAGGAAGCCAAAATTGTAGCTTTGGTATAGATTAGATGGATATAAAAACGGTATTACCATTCTCTGATGGCGACATTCCCCGAAACCAGATTATTTTCAAATTCAGTCATTCATGCACCACGCTTTCAAGACCATACTAACAAGACGTTACATATCGCTTTCCAGGTTTGACTGTCATCCCCGCCGGTGTTGGCGGATCGGTCGCCGGGGGCTACATCGTGAAGCGGTTTAACCTCAAGTACACCGGGATGATGCGTTTCTGCCTCGGGACGATATTCGTATCCTTTCTCCTGATGAGTGCTTTCTTCATCTCCTGCGATGACCCGCAGTTCGCTGGCGTCACTGTGTACTACAATGGCTCGTAAGTTATGAAAGTCCTGATGGTTTCAATGATTGAAAATTTTCTGAATCAAAGTTATATTTCACCATCCTGGCTTGCCTCAGTTGAGCTTTTCTGTTTTCGCTCTGACAAGACAAGGTCCTGTGCAAAAATTTTAAATTCTGCCCTCTCAGTCAACCACCACCAGGATAGCAGCCTGAGCATTCACTCCATTTTCAACCCTAAATCATGATTATTCTTTTTTGAGTCTTTTGTTATGCCATGTTATTGCCGTTTTCATCTCAAAACCAGCTATGTCTGGTCGAACTGTTGTTACAATTCTTCTAGTTCTACGTTTCTTTAGCTTACCTAGACCTCACTGACAGGTTTTGAAATCGCAAAATTTCACTTTATTTTTCAACAGTTACCATGAATCAACTTGCTGTAAGTGTGTAGATTGCAATGAAGGAGTTTTTCCTCTTATCCTTTTCATGTGTTTTTGTTGGTCTTGAATGAAGTAATTGTTTCAATGGATGCCCAATTATTAAATGTGTTCGGGGAATTGAAATCTTCTCATCAGACATACTGCTAATAATAAAGTGAGCTCTTCTCTGTCTATGATGAGAATTCCAAAAGGGTGAATTCCAAAAGTCAAAACCAAAGCCACGTCTATGTGATCATGCATTTGTTCAAAACTTCATCGTAGATCTGTACGACAATGTTCATGAACAAATGTGCAACATTTATGACACTGCTGCGTTCCATTCATTTCGTTTCATTTCTCTACTTTACTCCTCACTTACCTGTCTCATCACAGCAAATGCACTCCCATCTACCCTTGCTAAGTGTACTGGTAATCTTGAACACTGCCCTTAGTGCCGTCCGGCCTAATACCGGAATAGCGCCCCCTTCCAATTCAGCCATCCTTATGTGCTAGGTTCCTTGGATTTTCAGTCCAATATTATCAAAGGTTTCCTCCATCTGGTTAGCTATTCCTTTTGCTGTTTGCTTGTGGAGTT
>VJOZ01089954.1:0-11392 GCA_009801055.1 Stichopus horrens | reverse complement strand
CCCCTGAACATTTCTCAACAGAGCAATTCCCAACCAAGGAAATGCCAACTTGGATGGAAATTGTCGGGGGGGGGGGAAATTGTCCCAAAACCGAAAGTCAGATGTTCACTACATTCAATCAAAAGCTGTCCATTGTAATAGTAGGGTTGAACTGATTCTTCTCAGCTTTTGTTTTGAACATTACAAATGCAGAGTGTATGACATTGTAGTAGCGATATCCACAAACGATATCTTTATCAGACGTCGCTCCTGATATTGTTTGTGAAATGACACAAATGGTATCATCTCTACACTGGTGGAAAAAAAAAAATCAGTTTCTAAGAATAGCATTGATCACATATTAATACTGTAGTGAAAGTAACATGGAAACAAGAAATCAGACCTTGTAGTTATTTTAAGTTTTAATGAACTAGTTTGATTAATATGCAAATAAAGTATCATTTCAGAATGTTACACATAGGCTGCATTAATGTCACTACTGTAGTCAACCATAAATTTCACAAATATTTATCCAGATGTGTCTTTGTTCCAAGTTACCCCTATGATGTCCCAATATTGTTTGGTAGTTGAAGGAAAAATGCTGGTGATGTCAATCATGAAAATTTCATATCACAACAGCGCTCACGTATATTACCAGATTATTATACCGTACGCCACTGGTAATGGACGTTGCAAAATTAGAGATGCAGTAATTGTACAGTATAAAATAAGTAGAGCATGCAAATGCCTCTTCTATCAAAGATAAAGTAACATTATGGGAGGGGGAAGAGCAACCTTTACAATCGGTGTTTTAATGTAATGAAACGGCTAGAGGCCATATAGGATCACAATTACATCATTAAGGAAGTACAGTACGTAGCAACACTATATTGCTAAACAACATACCGGCTGATAGAAAGAGATATAACGTAACGTGAAGTTGAAGTTAACTTCAAGACAATTGATGTTAGGAGTGACGAGTAATGCATTTACTTTATGATTTAAGATCAGTATTTACATGTAACGGAATTACTTCGTAGCTACTGGAAGAAAAAAACATATGCAATACAATAACATTCACATTTTAACAGAATGTACTAACATAGTGTGCAATGTGAACCTAATATAGGGTAGTGTTAATTGGTAATCATTTTTTACCTTTATTTTATTGTTTTGTAACAGGCTTGTGGAATGGTTCCACACCAGTGGCTATTAAAACAATGAAATCAGAGACAATGGCTCCATCATATTTTCTAGAAGAAGCTAACATAATGAAAAAACTCAAACACAGGCACCTGGTCCAGTTGTATGCTGTCTGTTCTGATAGGGTAAGACCATTTGTAATATGTTCCTCATTGAAAAAATTGAAAATCCTCTAAGTCGTGTTCAGGGATCTTCCACCGTGTCTTCAGGACTACTGTATCTAAACAAAGCACACCGCCATTGGGTTAATTGCAGTAAAATGGCACTCTCTGGTGGTGATGTGAGATGCGCATGTTGGCAAATCTGCCCATAAGTTTGAATTCCAGGAAAAAGTTTCTCTGCTTGGGCCACTAGTACAACTGACAATGGCTATTTTATCTGATTGCTTGTTAAAAGAAGTGCTGGTCAGAAAGGTCGGTGTCTTGGCTAAGGATGGTCGGTATTTTGTCGTTCTGGTTGAACCCCAGTGGCACCGACCAGCAGTGGCACATCATTACAGGTTAAGCAATGCTAAGCTAGTTTACATTAATATGTAACACTTTGCTCAGTTTGGTGTCACTTGTTACTTAAGTTAAATTCAACGGTTGATGTATGTAAGAAAAAAACTATGAGTCACTCTTCTGTTTATACACCGAGGTTACAGCTCTGTTTTGATCTCATTCTTAGAAAATAATTACAGCATTCTTGACATTTCAGGAACCAATCTACATAGTCACAGAGTTAATGTCCAAAGGCAGTTTGCTGGAGACCCTCAGAAGTTCAGAAGGAAAAAAATTTACTCTCGAAAACTTGATCGACATGGCTGCTCAGGTATGTCAGTAAAATAGTTAAATGAAATTGTAAACTTGTATTAATTAACTTGATGAAAATGGCATTGGGTCATTCATTCCTATCACACTAACTTCAAAGCTTTATGTTATAAAGGAATGGGAATGTTTTAAATGTGTGTTTCTTTACTCATGTTCATATCATTTTCATCATTTAATTACATCCCTCTGGAGTCAGGGCACATTTTTAAGGAAGGTAAATGGTGTTAGTTACGTGATAAAATAAAAATAGAATGCAAATACTAAAACACCAATGATCACTCTAACAGCAATTTATTACAATGTCTTCTATACTTTTAGTCACGAGGCTAGCTTTCATTTTTGGTTAATGTGATAAATTCAGAATATTTGAAAGTGTGGCCTCAAGGAAAGTGTAGTTAGACAGATAGTTGCCGGTAAATCTGGAAAACTTTCGATAGTCCGACCCATTGTCATTGTTTTAGACAATGTGATGTGTGTGACCTGTTGTAATTAATCTATATCGGAGATCATTACCACTGGAGATTGTTTTTGTATCTGAACCTTAATTTGCCAATTTTCTATGTTGTTTTGACATCATTGTACAATTATCCAAAATGTGGACTTTGTTTGCTTTTCAAACAAACATTCTAGACTGTAGCAGAAGTAGTTTCCTTGTTTTCACAATGGCTTTGAATATGCTTGTATTTATATTCAAACCCACCCAGTTTTGACGATGGTTATTTTCTCTCAGCACTGAACTTTCATGTCATGCTTCATAGCACTTTTATTGTCAGTACCAGCGGTGTGATTAACATGTTCATTCACGTTTTTATCAGGTAAAGTTTAGATGGTAAAAAGGTAAAGGTCTGATATTAACAGGAAAGTAGGCAATGAAAGTCTAACATCACTGGACAGTGTACAGTAAGAGGAAGTTAGGTGTTCAAACTCCAATATAACAGTGCTTTTAGCAGGAAGCTACACAAGGTATTCAAACTCTAATGTGAGTGTCTTTTTTATGTCACTGGAGATGTAATGTGATGGAACTCTAATATGTTATCGTAAAATAGAAGATAATATTGGAAAAGGCAATTGGTAAATGGGACTTTTGTCTGACAGAATAATAAGTAAATTAATTACCCTCCAACTGATTGTTGTATGAACTGATTGGATCACCATATGCAATAATCAATCAGATATGTAAGTCAAATCTGGTGTCCAAGGTGACCCTTAAAATACACAAGTTCCATATTTGTACTTCGTTTACCTGTGTAAAGTTTAATCACCGTTTCATCAAAAGAAAACATCTGCTGCAACGGGAAGCACTTGCCTGATGTTAGGTCTATAATCATATTTCTCTCTTCCTTTAAGGTCGCCAGTGGTATGAGCTACTTGGAGAAATTTAATTACGTCCACAGGGACTTGGCTGCCAGGAATGTCCTCATAAATGAAAACCTGCTTTGCAAAGTAGCTGATTTTGGTCTTGCCAGAGTTATCAATGACTTTTATCAACACAGACCGAATCCAAACAAAAGTAAGTAAAACTAATTATTTTGTATTCAAAATGACAAACACCACAGTTTTCTACCTCTGATGATTCCTTTCAAAAGTTACTGTGGTTTAGATCCCTGCGTTGTTATGGCTTCTCTCTAAATAGAATGTGTGCATACACACTTGTTCAAGTATCAACATAAACCTGTACTTGCATTTTCATTTTCCTGCCTAGATTATAAGCATTTATGTAACAGTATTCCAAACGTACCTCCTAACTGATATATCATTCACCGCAACTTTTTCAATTTTCTCTCGTTAGATCTTAAATTTCCAATAAAATGGACAGCCCCAGAGGCTGCATTTTATGGTCGTTTCACTATCAAATCCGATGTTTGGTCTTATGGCATTTTGCTGGCCGAAATTATCACCCGTGGCAAGATACCGTATGGGAGTAAGTACCATTAATTACAAGTTAAAAATAGAATTGATTATTACTGCCTTTAATGTAAAGGTGATTATTATTTTCTCTAATGAAGAGGAGATTAGTAGACATTGTAAACATGATTATCGGCTCTACCCACAAAGTGTGGGTGGAACTTAAAGTATGTGGTAGAGTAGAGTGAAAATGGAAAAAAAAGAGCAAAAAATCTCTCTCTCTTTAAAGGTTTCCTTGCTTTCAGATTCCATCCAGTTTGTCTGAAAATTGAGGTGGAGGATCCATGCAAGCATGGCGACTGATCTTGTAATTTTATAGAAGATTGGTTGAGAGAGTTAAGAAACATTGATAATTTTTGGAGTTGTGTTCTTCTATTTAGAGATCTGACTTTAACCTGTTCAGTGTAAACGGTGTACCATGCATGTGTCTGATGTGGTCATCTGGAGGGAGTGTGTTTATTAATTGAACTGCAGGGGAGTCTCTCAGACGAGAGATCCAAAAACATGTGACAAATATTTTGGTGATCACAAACAATGACACAGTCCAACTTCTGAGCAGGCTTTTCTTGGATAATAGTTCCTTTGGGGATTTGGAGGAACTTGCTGTACATCAGGAATGTTTTTTTTTTTCTTAAGCTCACAAAGTCTGTAAGTGTGTGAGGCATCAGAGTGAACCTGATGTCATCAGACTGGGGTAGCAATACTCACATTGCAGTCCACTTTGGGTGGTGTGCCTAAATTACCTAGTTAGCAGGTGGAGTGAAAATTTGTCATGAATTTATTTCTGGGTGATATCTCCTAGTATTGTGATATCTCCTAGGTGTGTCACATTTTTGAAACATCACCTGCTGCTAAGTTTACAAACTAGACTGGCTGTCATTTCTGAAGGATTAGTGTTTAAATGTGACCACTTTTGTGGTGGATTTTTTTGTTCGCTCTTTCAGACAAAAATGGCAACCAAGTACTCACGGAAATAGAGAAAGGAAAAAGGATGGAACAGATGCCTGAATGCCCTGATCCAATTTATGGCGTCATGTTGGATTGTTGGAGGAAGGATCCTCGTGAAAGACCCACCTTTGATTTCCTCCACTCCTATATGGATGATTACTTTGTGTCGACGGAACAAAAGTATCGGGAACCGGCACAATGATCAGTAGTAATGTCGCAGGGATGCAGGGGAAACCCGTTTGGTGATGTCAAAAGGTGCTTCATTGCCCAACTCCGTACCCACCTTTACCTTGGTAAAAAAAAGGATGTCATGGTTTCACTATTCCATCCTTCCCTCAAAGGACAGCTGTTCTTTCTTTCACTACTGTTGTAGTAATGCTGCATATGATTTCACATTGGAATGCTGTTTTGATTTTATGTTTGAAACTTTTGAACCACAGATGGTGTATTCATGCCTTGGCTATTATTCTTAGATCATAGTATTGACACCTATCAGTTATCTCAATTGATAACTCTGATATGGTGCACACATCAATGACTTGAGAGGACATTAAGCCTGAGTACATGTACTGGTGCCTTGTTTGTCTTTGGTAGAAAGGGCATCGAGCCAAGATACATGATCGATGCCTTAGTCTTCACTAGTATGAAAGGGCTTTCAGTTAGGTTGCACAGGTTGATGCCTGGATGATCGTTGATAAGGGGTAGATACGAGGGCGCCCTCAACTAGGGGGGGTACATGTAATGATGTCTTCAGTGTCATTCATTTGAGTAGACCTCTCAACCAGGCCGTTAAAGTCTTGATACCCTTAGGTGTCATCAGCCAAAAGGCATCCTTGTTTCGCTGCATTCTCCTTTTGCAACTGCTACTTTTCCTACTATTAATATTGGTATCAGTATAAAATCAATTCTGTAATTTAAAAACATGAAAATTATCTTTCCAGTGAATAAAAAGAAGTTTATTTTACTCACCGTAAGCATCTATAAAATCTAGTTATCAATGCAGCTGTTTTGGTGGTTCTCACAATTGTCAGTATTTCCATTTTTGTTTACAAATTCATGTCTCAATTTCCCAACCATGTTCTTTCAAGGTACATACAAAGAAATGATATTCATCCTTTGACTTATTGTATTACAAAACCATTTAGCAATTTATACATTGGAAAAATTTCTTGATAACTGCAGTATTTAGAGTGAATTGTGTTAATGGTTGCCATGTGAGAATTTCCTATCTTGTCACCATGGCAACACTGTTTAGTGGTATGTTGGGTGAATGTCACATGAAGTATGAGAACACATTTATATTTTGGGGTTGGTGGACACATTGTACTGTAATTGTAAGCAGGGTAGCTTAAGGAGGGACAGAGCTCATATTTGGAATATGGATAAGCCACATTTAGTATCAGAATTGTCTATTTTTAGTGAAGATCAAAAGCAATATGTAACACTTAAGATGGTATCTGCAGAGAAGGTACTCAGATCTATTAATAATAGTATCATGCTAGCTTAATGCAGTCCCTTTGTATTAATGCCAGAAAACTGGATTTTTATGCTCCACTTCTGTAAATATTGTCTTTCCACATCTCCATACATTTTATTCTACTATGATCTTTTACACATTAACGTATCAGATTGATGAAAGTAATATTCATGTTATTTCAGTGGAAGTAAATTTGTGCAATCATGTATCTCATTTCATTTAGTTTACAGGGAGGAGTTGTCGTACGCAATTGACATTTTAGTCGCCAAAAATGGCCATGAAATGGTACACCCCTCGTGGTATTCAACTGAGACTCGATGGGCCAGTGGACCTTACAACTAGTGTTTGCATCGGGTCTAAAATTCAAACCGTGGGTACCAGACCCCCAAGGTCAATTCAGTACTTCCATATATAGCTTTCATTTTGGCATCTGGTCTGTTGTAAAGTCATAGTGTGATGTGTTGCAAGTCAATATAACATCAACTGTCTTCCTTATGGGCTTGGCAGTTGAGTTCTTCAAATCTTCATAGGTGTGTATGCTGAATTTTGTCAAACGTACAGTGAACTTTGCTGAAACTTTGGATTCGGGTTGCAATTTCAGAGTCTGGGCCTGATATCTTTGGTTGTGCCCTGATGCAAACATCACTTACTACGTTGCACCTTAGGGTCAATAAATGACCTAGGTTGGATGTAACCTTTTTTGGTGAAAATTAGAGTTTATAAGTGTGAATGGGTTTGGTATTTATGTATCTTCTTGGCAGTTAACTTGAAACATAGTAGGAGGGTTCCTAGGTCAAGAGTTGTTGTGTCCATCTGATCAAGGATTTTGTAGGGCAAGGGTAACTTGTCATGAAGATTTCCAAGAAAACCTTTTTTCAGCATTATTTGCATGTGTGAGTATCCTAGAGGTTTGAGGATATGTATTAAACTAGAGTCAAATAATTGTCAGGAATACCATCAGGACAAAGGTTCAAATACTGAAATGTAAAAGTGTTTGAAAAAGTGTCACAATTCCTTTCTAACGTTCATACACATAGAGCCAAATTGGTCATGGTAACATTGCAGTACTGTGCCATGCTGTCAGTGCAGAACATCATCACAGAAGTAAATTAGGTGGAAAGAATTGTGTATGAACCACTGGCACCTTCAGTCCATACATTCATTGACAAGTGCCTTCATATGTGGCATGTGGGATTGAACATGTCCATAGGAACATGTGCAAGAAAACAACTGATTATGGAAAACAAAAGGGATGAGAATTATATCTTTGTGGATTGTCTATTGTTTTAATTATGTGTAATACTACAAAGAGGCCTCTGTCAGATTGATCTTGATACTTATGCAATCTCTTTTCATCATTTACGCGACTACCGTGTCATGTCTTTCATCTCGTATCGGTCTTTCAACATTTTTCAAATATATTATACCACAATATCCAGATATCTATTTTATAATCATATGTTTGATATAATGTTATGTACAAACTTTTTTATATGAAAATTTTCCTCTCTGATATGTCAGGGAAAGTTGCAAAATAAATGAAAGTAACATATTTGCCAAGTCTTAGCCTTAAATATTTGTGCCTCTCCTTGAGACCATTTACAGGTATTGGCTGCCGAAGGCAATTGATATTCCATCAAAATTAGGGATATCTCAATTGCTATTCCATTTAGAAGTTATGGATTTTTAAAGAACTATCAATTTTAAAATGGTTAATTGCACTTTGTGGAATCTGTGATGTCACCCACACACTTCTTCCATATCCTTTGTATTTGTTTATTATCTTGGCTGTCTCAACAGAAACATTTACACTAGATTAAGAGATGTTACCTTAATTCCTACAACATTTGAACTTAGTTAAATCTACAACATACCCATCCTACATTTTTCACCAGTGTCACAATTTTAAATGTGGGCTTCAGTTTCAATGAAAAAAACAAAAGACTTCTTGCGATTATTTTCCTCCTGCCGCATGGCATGATTACCTTGAGGCAACTGGAAATCTTTCTTAACCATAGAAGTCTTTCTTCATACAGCAGTATCTCGAGTTATTGATGTAGGGCTCGAAATGTCTGCAGTGAGAAATTATCCTCACACATTTAAGAGCACCTTCCAATTGTCAGCACAATATGCCAGCTTTTGAAGAACTTTTCTAGATACCTGTATGTAGTGACAGACTGTAACCCATTATATGTGGAAACACATGATACAGGACCTTAGCAGGGCAGTGTATTGCTTACATGTGAACCTCTGCCTAGTTTGCGGTATTGCGTAGTAATTTCAAGCAACAAGAGCGCAGCCAAGAATTGTGTCTGTCCTTGTTCTGTTTATTATCAGTTACCTATCAACATCTCATTGTTTTTGTAGCGCTGTTGCTCCAGGATGGGTAGTCAATATCCAGACACTTTTTGCAAATGTAGCAACTGGATTTGTTATGCATTTTTGCTGAGGTGACAAAGCTGTATTGGCCTTCCTTGAGTGGTTCTCACAGAGCATGCGAATGATCAAGTGGGCTGTGACCCATTTACGGGACTAAAAGGCAGGTTTTTGTTGATTTTCACTATCTTGCTCTGGCCAACTTTTATCAGCATATTAGTTTGACCTAATCCCTTAGATGCAAAATGGTGCAATATATGACCTAAAACTGGCATAATGTAACCATTTTGTGAAATTTTACATAATTTACCCAGGAAGAGCACCGAAAAAGTTTTTGAGTACAGAACCAAACGGTGACTCTCAACGGTATCTCAGTATTTAAGTGTGAAGCTTACAGAATAATAAATGCACTGGATTCTGTTCTCCAAGATGCCAATCTGGAGCAAAAAGGATGAAGAAATTTGTCACAGACTCAAAGTTCAGCCTTCTTGGTATCTTCGCAAAGTCAGTCAAGATATCGTCTGCATAAACTGGGACATCTTGGTGTGGTGAACATTCAGCAATGCAAACCAACTTGCATGTTTTTGGCCAATTGGCTAACAGCTTAGATCTATACCTGAGTTGCATGTTATTACACACGCTTGTGTACCTTTACTCATTGACGCTCAAGCTATAGCTCTGTACCTTACAGCCACACGACTGATATTGTGTATTCCAAAGTCTTCTGTGAGGTGTATTATCACAGAGCGCACTGAAAGGTGAAGGGCTAGCCATATGTTATTGTTGAGAAATGGAGAGGTGGGAGGCTTAGGCATCAAGCTATTCTCAAACTCACTATAGTGGTTTATAAATTTATGCCAACATATTTTTTCTTTGCTACATGCCTGGGCAACGGCATGACATATGTATGAATGACTTTGCGTGGGTGGTTCTCATAAATATGCAAAATCTGGCCTAATGAAAAATTTTGGTTACTAAGAAGAACTTTGGGAATACTTCTCAGGTTTTAACTCCTCCCAAAATGGTCATGGCAAGTTGGCAACCCATTTTTACGGAGATTTGTGCCATGCGGCCCACAGCTTAACTACCTCGTGGACAAGATACTGCTCCGCCAAAAGGTCTGCAGATGAAGTGTTATGTCACATAGGCTAGCTTATAACAGGAAAGAGTGGTATGATTCATGTGTAGCAAAGGAATATATAAAGGAAGGTCACTGGACCCATAAAACTTTTCAAGAGTGAGGATTTACTTTCACATTACAAAAACAAGAAGACGGGTCTTATTTCTATTTTGGAAAACCAACTTGGGTAATCATGTCAGCACAAATACTTAGGGATGTTTCTAAAAGAATGTGAAATCTCATTTACAATTGCCAATTTTTCTTGTTTCCACAGCAAAAATTTGACATGAGCCTGACAAAAATGGATAGCTGCAATTGTGAAAAAAGAAGTTTGGAAGAATTTAATGACAAACTTTCGAGCTATGTTTGTAAGCCTTGTTTAATCCAACTCCAAGCAAACTTCAGAGATGGGTGCCTTAATGTTCTGAATTCTATGTATCAGCCCAACCTCATTTCATATTTGAGAGATACAGAGCCTTCCAACACAAAAATAACAAGAAATACACTTATGACTTCATTTGGAGAGGTTCATTGCCTCTTTTATATTGTGATCAATTTTACAAAGTCCATTGAGGAAATTCAAAGTGCACTTCTTTCCCGGTAAGTTTCTTGTAAACTGCTGCAAAGGTTTCCGTCTGAAAAGGAGAAAAAACGACAAACTGATATTGTTGCTTGTATTTCTAAGAACCTGTAATACAGCAATGAAATTATAGTCAAAGAAACAATGTTCCAAAAAGAATTTCTGTCACTGCTTTCTTTGCAGGTAAGCTGAGCAAGCACTTTTTTTTTTCTCAACTGAGACTTCATTCTTGATTCTGTACTGTTTTAATCTACCCAGAACAGAGATGTCTTGTCCCATCCACTATATCACCAAAGTTGTCTCATCTCCAGTCATTCTATAAAGACGTGTCTTCAAGACGTTTCTTCAATTAATTAGTACAGATTTGGTCATTTCAGTACAGAGGATGGAGTCCCCTCATAATTTTTTTCAGTACAGCAACGTTTCATCCAGTTTGATATGATATATTACACACAGATGTCCAGTATAAATTTATTCCGTACGAGGGAATCCACTCCAGTCCTGCTGTAAGATGTCTTCCTTAATGTATTCAATACAGAGATAAAGTCTCTTATTTTTTACAGTACAGAGGGATCTTGTCCTGCCTTAACATCAGCAATCGCCAATCGGGAACTCTCATAAAGCCATTCATTACACAAGTTTGAGCTTCGGAACAATCAAATGAAATTTATCCATATCCACACATCCCAGGATACTCAGTTAATATGTAACAATATATACCAACATTTCCAATGGACCACAACAAAATGAAGACAGTACAACACCCACTCACCGTAAATTACTTTTCCCATTATTAAAGGGAAACACTGTCTTTGTTTTACAGAGAAATCACATTTTAAAAACCTACATTTATGAACACAGAATGATAAATTATTCGAAACAAGGCAGGACGGTAGCCTTTTCTTCGAGAAATCAGTTTCTCACAGATAGAAATTCAGTTATTCTTTGCTCCAAAACAATTTGTTCACCCAATCTTTCAAAAATTCAAGTGATGT
>VJOZ01089875.1:0-11087 GCA_009801055.1 Stichopus horrens | reverse complement strand
AAAAAAAAAAAAACAAAAACAAACGAAACACAAATTAGGATCAGACATTTGGAAAATACAAGACATCAGTTAATGACAGTGTTGTTAAATTAAGAGTGCATATTTATTCCATAAACTATTCTCCATTTACGACAAAAATATACAACATTTCACAAGAATTGACTAAGACACTAAACAACCTTTAGGATAAAAATCTGAATATCAACCTTGGTAATTGTTTTGCACCCTTTGGCCAAAGTTGTTATCCAGAATAAACTCCCATATTATAATAATGTTAATACTCAAGAATGAATAGTCATGATAAAATCTACGATGGTGTCCAGCAAACATGCTGTCTTTACAAAAATTCTGCTTTTTTTTTTAAGATGAAAATCTGCTACACCTACAATTTAGTCAACACGGATACAACAAGAAAAGCAAAATGTTGTGCTGGTACCCACCTGGAACAGGGGAAGTTGAAAGAAAATAACAATCAAAACGAAAAAGGGAAACAACTGACTGGTGATTAAAAAAAAAAATAAAGGAAGAAAGCAAATTAATATTCCTATTACCCTGGTAGAAATCATTTGAAAAATAGGAATACTAACTGCACAAGATATAGTCACACACAGCTATTGAAAACATTTTTGACAAAGACAAAGGGATTTTGACTAGAAAGAACATGATATCTAGTGTGCTCTGTTGTTAAGTTGTCTGGAATGTTGAAACAATAAATTATATAATCACTACGTGCAGTTTTATCTAACTATTTTCCCCTTATGATTAATTCCTTGATCTTGCAATGCTCTGGTACATCTGAGATTCTTCATGGAAATGTTTAGAACTTCTCTCCAAGTCTTTATTTGAAATTCCATTTTAGAACAGATCCACTCTCTTTTGACTATCTGCTTGTATATTGTTCCCTGTTCCTTAATTACAGACATCACCTTTTGATATGCCTACCAATTTCAATTGATGAAGTCTGAGATATCAGATTCTTGATCCTATAAACAGGCAGCTTTAACAAACCTTAACTATTACTGCGGTGGGTTACCTTCATGTGACAGACCAGACAAACTATATTGCTGCCATGGGGTCCTCTTAATATTTCTCATCTTAAAGTTCATAACATCTTCACTTAGAGATCATAGCATATCATAGATCATAACATAACAGAGATCATTAGATGTTAAAGCCGTTATTAGACCGTGGAAACCTATCAGTATGTTATCCATAAATTCAAGATGAGAGAAACACAGAAAGTCCTTGAATACCTAAGGCATAGCATCAGAGATAGCCATAACAGATCATGCAGAGGCAAGCAAAGAGATCACACGTCAATAGAGTTCAAAGACGCTGTTTGACCATGGATGTTGACCAATTAACCATTTGCAAATCAGGGATGAACAAGGAGGCACGGTTGCACCATTGTCCTCTCAATATTTTTGTCAAAACAGCACAGCTCATGACAGATCGGAGATAACTGTAAAACCATGGTCCTTTATCAGGTTACTCATGGATCAGGGATGAAAGGGAATGTCACAGCTGACCAGAGGCAGCTGTAACAGATCAAAGATCGTAAGAGATCAGAAACAATGTAAGATCATGTTCTTTCATCAACATATTGTTCATAGATCAGAGATGAGACTCCGAAAGGTCATGTTCCTCCCAGTACATTAGTCATAACAGATCAGAGACGGTTATAGCACATCACAGATCATAAGAGATCAGAAATAATGTTAGAGCATGGTCCTCAATCAAAAGTTATTCATAGATAAGTGATAAAGAGACCTGTTAGGCCATTGTCCTTTCAAAATATTAGTCATAGCAGATTAGAACAGATCATAAATCATAACAGATAAAGGAGAAATTGTCAGACTATGGTTCTCTCTGTGCACTAGTCATTGAAGTTGCCCATGCACCTATATTCGAGAAATATACAAGTATGACAAATTGAATTGAAAGGTGTTAGTGCTATTTACAGTGTCATCCCTGATAATTAAAAGGGTGAAAATGGAATTTACAACCATGGTCCCTAACATCTACCAACACAGTAGTTCCTCAGTCTTTCTGAAAGATCGGCACCTTGCACAAATGTATTTATTTGGTTAAATGAAATAAGCAACTCATTTGATATGGAAATGAAATAAAACATATGAGGTCCATGATTTGATACAAGCATGAAAAATAATGTGGATAACTGATTAACAATTTTAAATATGTTGATATATGAAACAAAAGAAATATAAATCAGTGAGGAAAATTTTATCTACATCTTAAACACACACAAAGGAAAACAAAAAATGAAAGAAATTTGGTCCAGTTTCATTCCTACTCTACTTTGTTAATCAGCTGAGGAAAAAAAAAGAGTTGAGAACATTTTCACACGTAAACACTATCAAAATGAATAAAGGGAATACCTCAAAGTCAGTGTTTAAGTGTTTGATGGCTTCATTGTTATGCATAGCAAAGTGAAGAACCATTAGGGTGGTACTTCATAGCACACTGAATGTAGAATTTAGCAAGGTTAAAACAAGGAAAAAAATACTCTTTAAGCACAATAATAAATGATCAGATTGGTCAATTAACCACAGAAAAAGACGAATGTCAAAGCAAACATCAAAACAGCAGCCGTGTGTGGAGTGCTCTCTGAACAGAGCAATGGAACAATAAAACTATGGACACTCTAGGCTATGTTTAGTTTTGCTTAATAATAGAATATATCCAATCCACTCACTAGTGTGATAGCCCAGTCTGCCTGAAAGCTGAATTGGGTAGTCTCAATGCTAATAAGGTTGGTAGAGAATTTAAGCCTGCAGGCCTGAATCTTGCCTTAGCTACCTTCCAAGAAAACATACCACTTTGTCTTTCTCAAAAGTAAAGACATGTATTTTCAAGTTGTGTTGTTTGGATTGTGATGTTTATATTAATTGGGTATGGTTGTTCAAAGTGTACTTCTTATTACAATTGGCTTCAATTACAATATACTGAAAACCAAGTTTTGAAGTGAAGTACTAGTCTTGTGCAGGTTTTTATGGTAGTATTTGGTTGATGCATCTCTGAAGATAATTGAGCATGACTCCTTTTTCTATTCTTGACAATAAATAAATGTAAAACTTAAAATGCTGGACTTTTCTCAAATTTGAAACAGAGTCTCTCAGCCAACTCCTTTCATCCCATCTTTGGCTTTTCTGTCTCGTTTGATTTTATTTTTCATGGCTGAAACAATTTTTTTTAATGAAAGAAATTTTTACCAAATTCCACTCATGAGAGAAACATAGAAAACAAATCTTCTTCATTTCAGCATCTCTGATTGATGTATCAACCTAATTGTGAGACAGCATGAAGAGAGAAGACATAATTTCTGCAAATAGACCAATTTAAAACCATCTGCATGTTTGACATCATTTTTTTTTTTTTTTTNNATGGTGACTGACATAATTTTTCTGTTTTCCTTTTTTGCATTTGTAATCTTTGCTCTCTATTTTCTTTTCTTGGTGGAAGCCAACAAACTGGGTAAATAGGGCAATTACATTAGTGACTCAATGTGTTTAGAGAAATCCCAAAAGGGCCTGATCTTGTCCCACAGTTTGCCCATTGGCATAAACTCTAACAATGTTTCATTTGACCAAATGAACAAATTATTTAAAACAAATAGGAAGATGCTGGGTTTGTTGTCTTTGAAACAAAAATCTTAACAAGCTCCTTACTGGAATACCATCCTTTGTAATGTCCCTAAAACAAATGATTTTGAAAGCCTTCAGATATACAGACAAAAACAGAAATGAAGTGTAAAAGTAACAAGTCACAATACTTGATATGTTCTTCGGTGAGGTGTTCAAGTAGACATCTGATAATTTAAAGCAAACAAATTTGGAAGATCTGATGGAACTTTACCCTCACAGATTGATGCAAAATGTTAGGCTTGTAAGAAAATGTGGAAGCACAACAAAGTAACCAAAAACGTAAAGCAGGATTACATTTGAACTTTTTAAAGAGCTACAACCTATTTAAAAATGTTTTGCACATCTGTGTAACTTCCTACCCCCTGAGGCCATAGGCTCAAAGTCACAGTTCAACATCCACAGTTTGCTTTCTTTGGTTTTCTAGCTGTTTAATCACATCTTAGTAAAATATTTACACATACATTCAAACTCTTTGGGCTTCCAGTTGATCTACCATCCTTGATGCACTTCTCAAAGAGTCTTCCATTTGTCCTACTTCCTTTTCAGAAATGTTACCATGGTCACCATGACCTGGTGAAGCCAGTAGTCGTGACTCCTTGTCTGTTGAGAGGTAGTTAGTGGGCCTTTCAGAGTTGTAACGACTGGATTTGGAGTCATTGGAGGGGTTCAAGTGGAGGTAGTTTGCCGATGATGACTCCCGCGACAGAGGATTGCCCTTCAATAAAGGTGATTTTGAGGTTGGTGGAAAATTTTGTCTGTTTTCTTCTGATGACATGTAAGACCCAATCTCAGGACTGACCTGACCAGATTCTGAACCAGCTGACTGTCTTGTAAGGTGGAGGTAGTTCATGGCTGCAGCTGCCTGGGATGAAGGATATGATGAAGCTGAGCGTTCCATTTCCAGCGATGGAGAATATGACTTTTTCTCTGGACTTGACCGGCCTGATGATTGTGGATGGCTGTAAATGTTAGATGCTGTCTCCCCAGACTTTCCATTTTTCATCAGTGATGCTTCAGATGAAGATGGATACTGCATACCCAAGCTGTGAGGGTTTTGGATGACAGAAATTTCATTAGGTTTTCCAAGAGGGTTGAATCCATTCAACAAGGGATGTGGGGGAGGATAATGAAAGAATGGGTAGTCCAAGCTGGGTCTGAAACCAAAAAGTTCATTTCGATAGATGTCACCTTCCTTGGGATTCATCATCAGAGGGGGTTCCATGGTAATTCTTCTACCCCTTCTTGAACCCCCATTCCACATGTGCGTTCCAAGATGTACCTTCATGTTGCCCTTAGTGGTAAAGGCCCTTCCACAGATATGACATTTATAGGGCTTCTCGCCGGTATGGGTTCTCACATGAATCTGGAGAGCACTGTCTGACTGAAACTGCTTTTCGCACACAGAGCATTGATGACGATTGGACGGTGTTCTCTTTGGTGGCCCAGAATCATCCACTTCTCCTGGGGACTGGGTACTCACAGGATTAACATCACAGCCATTGGTCATTACTGAGGATGAGACAGCTGGTGCCTTTATACCCAGAAGCTGTGAGGGCATATCTCTGATTTTGTGAGTGAGCATATGTTGCTTCAAATTACCTCTTGTTGAGAAACCTTTGCAACAGACATCACATTTAAATGGGCGTTCTTTGGTATGGCTTCTGTAATGAATGTTCAGAGCACTTGCACAGGCAAATGTCTTTCCACAGAAGTAGCAGGTGGTGTTTGATCTGTTCTTCTGTCTACCCATAAGCAAAGAAGGAATACTTGAGTCAAACATCTGATGCATCTCTCCACTACCATACATCTTGGTGGCATCCATGTCTGGATCTGGGGAACTGGTGCCAGATTCAAGGCCTTCACCTTTCAATATCCCAGGGTACTCTGAAGCTGAGGTAGTGTAGATGGAACCACTTCGAACTGAATCTGGTGAGGTTGAGGTACTTTTTGGAGTCAAGTCAAGAGCACTTTCAGGGATGCTGCTGGTTTCATCTGCCATAAGATGTTGCTCTTCCGAAGAGGGTGATGGTACAAAGTGATCCCCACCTTCTGAATTCTCCCTCTGACCATTTGATGATGGTTTATCTGGTTTAGTTGGCAGTAAACCCAAATGATATGGCATGTCTTTCGTTTTAGCATTCTGGCTATCACCATTGTAAAACGAGTTGGTAAGTTTTAATCTCTTAGCTGAAACATCATCTGAATCTTCCAAAGGTCTTGTTAAGTCATGTTTATCATTGTCTCCATTAGATATTGGATCTTTCATGTAGTTGAAACGAGCTTGAAGTGACTCCATAAGATTTTCAGGTCGTCTTTCTTGTTGGGTCTCTTCTCGAAAGTAACTTTCACTGTCAAAAGTGGAATGCATCATCATATCCTCTGCTGCATGAAGCTTGAGGTGCTGCTGTAAAACAACTGGATTTGCAAAGTTCTTCTGGCAGATGGGGCACTCATGAAAAGAGGGGAAAGAAGGCTTGGCACGGTGAACACCATAATGTGTCTTCAGATTCCCTTTAGTGGTGAATGTTCGCCCACATATTTTACACTTGTAAGGTCTTTCACCAGTGTGAATTCGGTAATGCAACTGAAGAGCATTTTTGCAGCTCAGAACCCTGTGACAAATGACACACTGGTTGGGTTCTGTGATTTTCTGTTCAATGCTTTCAACAAGATGCTGGAGTTTGGATGTTTCTGATGATCTCATTAAATCACTTCCCGAAAGCAGTGAATATGAAGAAGAGGCAGGTAAAATGTCTGAAGAACCAACATCCTTTGAATCGATTTCACCATTTGAGGTAGGCTGTATATTGTCAGATGGTGAAATTGAAGATGAGATCACTTTGGATGGAGCACTACAGGGACGTTCACCTTCCCTGCGGTCATCTCCATTTTCCAGTTGGCTAGAGGTTTCTTTGTCCTCGTCATTCTGTTGCAAATCTGGATGTTTGTCATTGTTGTTGATTTCTTCCTCATCACTGCTTTTCACAGAGTTGGTGAGATCTAGATGTTCACCATGAGATGACTGTAACTCACCAGATGGATTTTTGGCAGACTCACTTGTAATACTAGGCATTGGAATCTGATCAATTGAAGGTGGCTGTAGAGGTTGGTCTTGTGGCGGTGGAGATGGTGGATATGGTGTTATGTCCATTTCCACATTTGGATACTGTGCTTGGTGTCTTTGAAAATGAACCTTTAGGTTGCCCTTAGTTGAGAATCGGTTGCCACAAATGTTGCACTTGAAAGGCCTTTCACCGGTGTGCGATCTGATGTGTATTTGCAGGGCACTGTCACTTCCAAAGACCTTGTGACAAAAGTGGCATTTGTGTCGAAAGAAAGCATCATCTGTAAATTTGGGATCAAACACAGAAACATTTGGTGGTTTGCCTTTTCGATGGGACAGTAGGCCTCCTGGATATGGTAATGGAGGAGGAACTGGCAATGGGCTGGACACAGGCTGAAGACCAGTCTGAGATTGCTGAAAAATATCAAATGGGGGATGTGGGGGTGGGAGAGGAAAGGCAGGAAATGGAAGACTAGGCGTTTGCCTTACTTGAGTCTGCAGCATCTCCAACGATGATGGCATGATAGGGTGAGGCTTCTGTAGGAGACTGGATGCTTCTGTTGATGGAGGTTTACTGATAGTTGAAGTTAAATGGTCGACAATGGTGTCTTTTGCTTCTGTAGCTCTACTACTTGCCCCATGGAGGTGATAAGATTCTGCTACCAAAGCTTGTATTTTTTCTTGGATTTGTAAAATAATCTGCATTTGCTGCAAATGCTGCTGATGAAGTGTATATAATTGTTCCTGGATTACAGCAACACTAGACGTAAAGGTCTTGACTCCATTCCTCTTAGTTTGGTTGCTGTGATTTGAAATTTCACTCTGAGCTTGAGAGGTTCTGGAGGTGCTCTCATAGCCAGCAGTTGATGGTTTTGATTCTGCAATGTCTTTCTGAGCTATTAGCAGGTTCTTGTTCTCCAGTGACTGAACAGATGAAAAATCTATCGGTTGTGGTAGTGGTGTAACATGCTTATTTCTTGAAGTGTCCTCTGTGGTGGGTGCTTTCTCTGTAGGTTCTGCCATGGTTGGTGTAGTGAGTTCTTCTGAGTTATCATGCTGCTTCTGCTCTTCATTCATGATCACCACTACTTGTTTCTTGCTGCAGGTTTCCTTGTGTTGCAGAAACTGTGTTGTCCCAATGAACTCTCCCTGGCAGTTACCACAGATGTGGACTTCTGATGAAGAGTCTGGATGACTCGATGTTTCATCTTTTTGGTCTAGGTGCATTTTGTCATGGATATCTGAAAAGAAAGAAACAGAGAGTTGATTCATGATATATTGAATATCTCTATATTGGGAATCTGAAAATGAAATACTGCCCTCTATTCAGCAATATTTTAAATCCATTATCTTTTGTTAGCATTTGCAGTACATAAGTGCCAAATTGCACCTTTTTTTCCCATTCCAAACACAAAAGACAAGGCACTCCATACCTCTGTAAATATTGAAAACATCCTAGTAATTTCTTTTTAACAAAGAATGCTGGAGGACAGTCTAGCACACTATTCCATTATAGCTCAGTGAGTCCTACCAACTTACAGTACAAATAATTCAGTAAGAAAATCAGCATTTATGGCTCCCACTTAAAGAAGTCCTAAAATCTTTTGAGGATGTAGGCTACTGTAATGTACAGTGTAGGAAGCAATCAGCTCACAAGTTAAAAGCCCAAACTATCTTTTCCCTGATGGTGTTGGCACAAGAAACATGTATCATTAGATTGCCACAATTTTTTACAAACTACAAATTTACCCAAAGAAAGTAATTTTGCTTCAGAGGAAACATTGCAATTTTACAGAAGAACATCATTGACACCAGCAATCAAATCTCAATATTGCCACAGTAAATTTACTGATGATATTTATTTACAAGAAATGTCTGCATTCATGCAAAAAGGATATGTTTGCATAGTGCAGAGGTTTTTTACCTTTCCCCTTTACCCATTCCACACCCCTCTTCCTTAATCTCTTGCTTACCTCCTCTCTCCAATGTCAGCAGTATAGTGCCTTTCATAAAAGCAAACATACAGATATGCAACTAAATCAAAAGTTTCTCTACGACCAAGTGAACACCATTGCAACAATCTAACAATAACGTGACTTTCTTTCAACAGTTTCAACAAAAAAAGATGGATTCACTTTATTTTTAAGTTTCCTATTGCTCAAAGTTTTGAGGACAAATTACTTCCAGTTGAAACATAAATGTAACCTGATTATGATAAATGACTATGTACTCCAGTTAAATTACCACACAACATCCACCAGAAAATTTAAAAAAAAAAGGAATAAGCAAGTCTTTAAATAACTTGTTCCTGCACACTTATAAACTAATACAGGACTTAAAAAAAATTAATAGCAAATTTTAGCATCTGCCTTTGAGTGTCATATTAAAAGTTTTTTAACCATGATTTTCTAAGTCATCATCCCCCATCTCTCATGGATTTCTCTCCTCAAAACGAGGAAGAGTCTTTCAATTATTAACCTGCTAATGAGAAATATTACTTAAATTATCATCATTATCAGAAGCGAGATTATTGTGTCAACATGCAGAGATGGGATGTGAAGGCACTTTGTCCACACTTTAAACGCTGCATCTCCCTGACAATGATGATGTAATCAAGCAAACTGCCCTTTGATGTATAAGCTGTTGGTGGAATTGTTTGCCAAGTAACATATTTTTGTAGACCCTTTCTGTTTGCTTAGTTTAGCTAAGTGTAATCATTTTATTCAGTTAGATTCTTTGACCAATCAATGAGATGAGGTGTCCCATTTTATGAGCTATAGTCTTGTTTATGACCCTTGAAACTATCCTTGATTGAATCTCAGAAACAAAGAAAGAGATGATCGAACAGGGCAACCAGGATAACAGATGGTGCCAATGAACAAGTCTAACAAATTAGTGCAACCTTAGTTATGCCCTCTCTGCTTTTTAACAACACATTCATTCATTTTTAATGTAAGCTAAACAATGTCGACCTTTTTTTAATGTAAAACAAAAGAAGTGAAGCCAACACTCCAGTTACACTGTACTTGAAACAAAAAGGTTTCTTCCAAGAATGTCAGACTTGTCATGTTTTTGAGAGAAGGTATGTGGGAACAAAGTGTTTTTGGTTGAAAATATCTCCAAATGTGGAGAATCCCAGCAACACTCCAACTTGTAGTCTACATCATTTTACTTGTTTTTAAAAGATTACAGTACAGTGCTTAAATACATGATATGTAAATTCCTCACAAACCTGCCAATCAATAAGCATCCTGATAAAATTTCTCTTACATCCAAATTGTCTGAAACATACACCAAATTACGTGATCCAGTGAAACTCACTTTTTTGCGGGGGAGGGAGGGGGGAAGAACCAGTACTCTAGAAACAGTAAATAGGAGAGTATCTTTTATGCTGAGACAGGTAAATGGTGGGTTATCAGTTTGACTTCCACAGACTTTTCTTTCATTTAAACTATACAGTCACTAAGGGTTCACCCAAGAACAACTGTTAGCAAGCTTTAGGCTGCAACGATGTCAGAACTCAAAATCAAGAAATTAAGCTCTTTAGCTTTTTACAATTTATTTTTATTGATGCAAGTGGTGTTTTTCTCTTACAACTCTGCCACCTTGACTAAAGGCTCAAGAAGTCCTTTTGACTGTCGTTGGTTATGCAAGTGCTAGTTGCAAACATTAATCTTCATTGTTAACTTTCACCTACTTAGAGAGCATCATCACCATAAAGTTGGTGAATTCCAACTGACTTGACAAAAACACCTTGGCTCTACCAAAGTAAGTTTTCATGTCACAAAAGCTCATTTTGCAGACAATAAAAATTCTAGCTAAGTAACTGTTAAAATCCCTCCTTTGTTCCTCACTCCCCTTTGGCAAACTGTGGAGATATTTCCTCATGAAGACAAACAGATCTTAAGCCTTTGTTTGTCTGTATGCAAACATTCTTAAAACCAACCTCAGCTTTAAAGATTCCCTGAGTTTGGCTTTTCTGTAATCAAATAAGATGGTTACTTTTGTCCTGATCAACTTAAAATGCTAAGATAAGTAATATTTTCCAAGCATGTAGACTATCCATCGTATGAGGCATGCAGTGCGATACACCTGCCACTTTCTTGCAAAATGTACATCTTGTTTGCCCACATAGGAAGTGAGGTCCAGCCAAAAGATAAAGAATCCTATGGTTCAATTCATTGGTTATAAGCCAGAACATAGTGATGATTACAATGGTGTACAGTGATAAGAGATACTGTATAGTAATGTGACAATGTACAGTTACATGATGATGTTGCACAGTGATATGATCATGTTGTACCATAATGTGGCCATGTCATTTCTTTTTCTTGTTTTTTTAGTTTGTCTTTTGTTTT
>VJOZ01089871.1:0-13537 GCA_009801055.1 Stichopus horrens | reverse complement strand
GCAACACGTATGTGTTCGTCAGTGTGCAAGATCTTCTGAGAAAAATACCAGACTAATCCCAGAAATCTTACCTAACATTTGTGCAGCCTAACAGAGGCAGCAGACTGGCACATTAGAACCTACTCTTGCAAACATCTCAAACTGCCTTGCGATTGATTCTGATCAGTGGCATACTGAAGCATCTGGCTAAGTAATGACCACTGACTTATCGTTGAATTAATTCTGATATTTAGCAAACTTGACCAGGATGGTCGACGCCAAAGTACTGAAAATAAAGTGCAAAACTAGACTGGTAGAAGAACTGGTAGAAGAAACTAGACTGGTAGAAGAAGCTAAAACAAACAACTCTAACATGATATGTTAGTTTAATTATATTGTAAAACAAATTATTTCATCACGACTAACCCAGGGCTGGCTTTTGATATGTCGACATATATCCACCTGGCTTTTGTAGGGAGTCTTTTGAATTGATAAAGAGATTACGATCTGTCATTACTATAATCGAAAGATAGCTGTCTGTTAATGCCTGTTCTATCTTATGTAATACTCAGTCCTTCCCATACTTGGTTCTTCTTGCCTGGTTTTCCTTGTTGCACCATTGTTTTGCAAAGCCTTAAGACTTTCTCTAGAGCTCTGTGAAGTACACTTTTGAAAGCCTTATGTTATGAAAAGTAAAGCCCCGGCTTCACACCCTACATTTGCTCTTGAACGTCACCAAGGGAGTGTATGACAATGCATGTCTAGCTGTTTCCCAGGAGGAGCATGTAGCACCACGTAGTATGTGCGCGATGTTAGAGCGCCATATCTGTAAGCCCCGAACTTCTCAGACTTGGAAATGACAGCTCACTCATGAACTGCTAATATTTGCTGAACATCTCTATAAACAACACACAGGTCAAGACAATAACCTTCCCTACCAGGACCATCTATGAAAAGCAAATGATTAGAACGAATGGAAAACTTTTCACATTGTTGTGAGTTGAAAATTGCAACTAAATATTTTAACACCTTCATACAAGTTTAATATTGTTCAACTTCGTTGGGATACCCTGTCCATATGATCATACATTTGTATATGAGCATCATTACACAGATGTGAAATGAAGTGTTTAACAAAAGATATGATTGTGTTCAGGGGGCATGGTAAGAGATCAAGACTAAGATTGCCCGATGCAGCTTTTCTCTGCCAATCCAATGGCGGAGTTTTTATCACAATATATGCTGATATCACTCTCAAGCTATCGATATATCAAGGAAGTTCTCTCCTCAAAAATAGTCATTCTATGTATGACAAAGTCTCTAGAATGCTGTAACATAATTACAAAATTGTCACAAATTTTACTCATATATATTTTTACCTATTCAGATGGAAAATAGCCTTCTTGGGGCACTTCTCAATCCCTGTCTTAATGCACAGATTAACACTTCCCATCGGTGCCAATACATTTTTAAGGTTGCCGAACATCGGCAAACGACGGCGCCTAACTTTTGCCCATTCGGTGTTTTCTCGATAGTGGTGAACATTGGGCCAATTGAAGTGCGATCAGATCATCACTTGATCCCTTCTTGAGACTATTCCGCAAGGCTTTGCACACACACACAACAAAAATAGGCCAAAACCATTAAACAAGTCTCTAAGCTAGAATCAGAGACATGGGTAGGACAAGGGTGCCCAGCCTTTTTTATAAACTTCAACTTTTTGGGACAACTTGTGTTTGCAAAAAATAGACTGATTGCAGAAGTGCAAGATCCAAAAATTGACCTCAGCCACAAAACCCAGTGATGAATTGTGGTTACATAAGGAAGGAGTAACCTAAACTTCATCAGAATTCATGTCACAAAATATTTTCTGATAAATTTGTGTGTAATTGAGGCAGGTCAATGCTGGTTAGTTCGGATTGGTTCAGGTTAGGTTACATTTGGTCTATTACATGTCTGGTATATGTCTGGACAAGTCTAATTTTATCTAGTTGATCCTACCTAGACTATCCTTGGGTAGCTTATTCACCTAGTCTTGCTGATTTATCATTAGTCCTGAACTTTGATGTTCAACTTCATCTAGATCATACTCTGAGCAAGCAGGAATGGAAACCTACTAGTGTAAAAGGTCAAGTCAGTCTAGGCTGACATAGTCTAGTCTAATCTGGACTTGTATAATCTTGACTATTCTGGTCTAAAAGGTCAGCAGGAATTCCTAGTAACTTCTTCATGAACGTTGCTTTTAAATGCGAGAACTCATGGTTTTAAACTCTTGCACACCACACATCTAAAAATAAATACAAAGGCCACCACAATTGTCATATCCAAGACCTCGGCATTATCCTCCACACAAAGGAACGGTACTGAAGTCGCTCGGTTTCCTGCTAATTTAGGAATACCTTCATACTTTCTTTTGTTATTTGTTCTCTTTTAGGGTGACAGCAGGAGATGAAAGTCTCAAAATTTATTCCATCTGGAGATTTCTGTCTCATTCAGGGTGCGTATTCATCAAAAATACAAACCACCACATGTGCTCATTTTGAACAACGTCATTGCCTCGAAAACCCCACTTGCGCATGTGAAAAACTGTAGGATGGAAACTCGATTTCTTTGCATATATACCTTGAACAGTGATTTCTACACAACACATCCGAACAGTCTCCTTAAGGGCTGTGTGTGTGTGACACAAAAGTACATTTTTGACTATGGCTGTATTTAATCATGAAATTGTTGAAGGTAGCCCACATTGAGTTCCATCAAAATGCATCAATTATTGACAATTTTACGGGCAAATTCTTATCCCACACCTGCATCATGAATAAACATTAGCTAAGTATGCAAAATGTACGATGTACAGAGATGGACTCTTACGCGGTGGTATGCTTTATGTCGTCCTTTGTTTACTTAACCCTCACTTCAGGGAAAATAGAATTTTACATGCTGTGAGGGTTTTATTTTGCATGCTTTCTTCTTTAAAAATACTAACGTCACTTTCTAATGTGCAATCCAGTAAATAGGAGACAGGCTTACATATAGGCCTAAGATTTAAGAAGCACTGACAATGTGCACCACTTCACCTCATTAGTCGCATTTTCATCAAAGTTTGACGAGCTGTTATCTCAAAAAGCAGCGTACAGATACGATCAAAGTTCCAATGGATCGATTGCTGTTCACGATTTCACTACAACTTCTGAATGAGGCCAGTTTTTTCTACATTGGTGTCACACAAACTTTAACATTTCTACCATTGGGCTGGAATGCTCTATCCCCCCACCCTCCCTCTGCAGGTAAACAGAGGGAGAGTTAATAAAATGAGCTGCAATTACTTACTAACAGAGAAGAAAACATCAAAAGCACAGCACATTCAATGTCCCACATTTTGTTGCAGACAGTACAGTGCCGACTCCAGATTTTTCCAGGGCATTTATTTTTCTTAGCTGAAATGCAAACCTTAATAAATATCATGAAATATTCTGTAGCGGGGCAATTCTGACTTGTTTTGATTCTGCAGATACTTGTATACATATATACTCCAGTTTTATATAAAATTTCCCCTAAGGTACGATTGAGCATCCTCAATTCACCAGCAAGCATTACCGGGGTTGTGTCGCAGCAACAGCTTCTGTTTCACTGGCCATTTTTACCCCCGGACACCCGAAGCCAAAAATGAGGCAACGTAAACATTTACAACAGGGTAGGAATCTGATGAGTCACTGACCAGTTTGACCCCCCATATCTTATATGTCTTCAAGAAGAAACACAAAACACCAAATCAAAAAAGCAGATTTTGAAAAATTGAGATGCTTTTTTGGAAATGAGGAAGTAATTAAATGCAGGATTTACTCCAAGACTGTTGGCATCATACGCTGTAAATTTTAAATCTGTGCGGTAAATAATTCCAGTGTATGCTGTACATGACTTTTGTCAAAATGGAGTTGACATGTCTTTAATAAAACCTATGCATTGTGTATGAGTATACATATACAGTGTATATGTGCACACATACACATTCAGTGTTCTCCAGATTTCAAGAGAGAGGACCGAGTATGCGACCATCATGTGATCTGGTGCTAGGGTGATGGGCCCCCTCCCCTCAACAAATTATTGATAATTGATGCAAAATTATGTGACACAGCAAACAATTGCTTGCTCTATTCTCCATTCTTTTGCATGGCCTACCCTTGAAAAAACAGCAGCCTATTGTCAACTTTATTGTCAACTTTATCAGGGGCCTAGCACTGCATTCAACCAGGATACACCAGCCCAACATTCAACCATGATAGTTATCTAGACCAATACCAGCCCAAATGATTGAGACTTGACCATCTGGTCCAAGGGTTTTGCGAAAGTAGGGTGCCAAACTTAGACATCACAAATGACAGTCAGGACATCTCACTCAGAGACTACCAACTGACAGAATCCCCACAACTCACCGGATACCGCTTCAACCCTGGCTGAATTTAGACCAGGCATACAAAAACTGTGAGAATCTTTTTCAATGCAGCCATTAGGGGAGGAAGTTGGGAAATGAGTGGGGAAGAAGACTAATTTAGCCAGCACTGTGTGCATAGGGTGAGGACTGACGATCGAGACTGACTGCCTTAGCTTTACGAGAAAGATGTCTAAACTGCAATATTAAATATTTTTCCTCATATATTATCTTTGTTTCAATTAGCCCATAATTTATTTTATCATTCTTAACATTCTTGCCTTTCTTTTTTGAACTTTTTTCTGTGGACACTCGGAACTACCACCATCTTCTCCACTCTGGGGGGCATTTGATCTGAATCCTGCCTCAACTACAGTTCCTTCCCTATGGAGGAGTATGTAACGTTGTGCCCACACTGCTCCTGATCAAGATGCAACTTGTGAACCTTACTGAAATGTCAAATTTGTCATACCAGCATCATCCAAACTGCTGGTATATGATATTTTATTGATCACCATTACACATTCTTTGCCCCTATGGAAAGAGACAGGAACTAGCAGGCACAGCACCCATACCTGTATGTATATGAATATAAATCACAAGTTAACTTTGGAGTCTTAACCTTTGACTCTGGGAAAACCATTTTAATTGTTCAAGGAACCCCCCTTCCACCCAACAAACCGCAAACGGCGAATCACCCTGCCTGTGTGACTCCTCCTCCAGTGCTGCGAAGATAAACTTACACGGGTAGTCTACCTCCAATGAAGTCATCACCAGTGATTTCGGGCGGCCAGGGTAGAAATTTCAGGGAGAGAAAAAAACTGATTTATTGGAAGCACCCTGCAGTCCGCTGCCTTTGAAGATGGCAGCCTTGTTTATCCTTTCCTGCGAAAAGAGATCAATTTTATTAAAACAGCTTGCCAAGAAACCTGGGCTTTTGAACAGAGGTGACCTCTTCTCCCATAAGTGCATGAAGTCTAAATGCTGAGGCCAGGCATTGTCATTTCTTCTTGTATAAAAGAAAAAGTGATGAAAATGTTTACAAAGCAGAAAGGGAATAAATAGAAGGGGGAAATTAGGGGTTGACGGAGAATTGATTTTAGGTTCTAAACTGGTTTGGCATCACATGTCCCAGACGCTTACACGGGTGTGTACTTTTTCAGATGTGCTCAGAATTGTGATGACATACCATCTATTGAAGGATAGGCCTACAAATTTGGCTTTCAGGGATTTTGTCGTTTTTTTTTGTTTTTTTTTCTGACTGCTGTCTTCTCCCCTCATGCTGTTCTCCCACAGAAAATCATTATCGCTTTTTCTACTCCTTCAAGGTTTTTCCCTTCTACCTGTGTTTCTCAATTTTTTTTTTAGACAACATGTGTGTATAACACTGGCTGGTGGGCTACATGTGAATCCATTGGGTAACAGTATAGCTGTACATAGCAGATGTCAGCAATGCTTGCAAGCCTGGAAAGTGCATGAGATAACAGTCTGCTGCCACCTTTTAATGAAAAGTTGGTTGTGTCTGCTGTAAGTGACAGCTTGCTTCAACAAGAAGCACAACCTGCCTAGAAGTGCAGAGCATGTGCATGCACTGCTGCAACATCTACCTCACATGACTCTACAGCCGTGACAGTTGTGAGAATGGAGATAGCTCCATCCAGAGCTGTCTGAAGTTCTGCTGGTTTGGATGAACTATGTCACTCCATGAGAATACAATGTCTAATTTCGGGACACTGATGCTTCGTTGTAAAGAATCTGAAGCTGTGATTAGTTTACGCACAACAGAAATTGGGATAGCTGCCACGGGTCACTATCAGTCTCAGATTGTAATTTTTGATCCTGACGAATGTTCTATTACTCATCGTGTGACTGTCACGAAAATCGTGAGGTTAGAGAAAGAAATCTGCCACTCCCTGTGACTGCACGTGTGAGCGATGATGGAAGCTTCCATAAACATTTGATATGTAGGCCTAATTGTGTGATTGAGGTACCGTACAAACACCTACTACACCTCTATGTATGTACTGTAATGCTGAAGTTGTGAATTTGAAGTGGACAATTAACATACATTGAGAATAACACTATGTGTTCCTGAAGTGGCCAGTGTAGATGAAAGATACCAAACACCATGTGGTGCTAAAGATGCTAGTGAGTCAAGGCCGTGCGCATGGGGTTAGTACCTCCATGTGGATGTAAAAAGTTGTGTCAGTTTCAATAAAAGCGGTAATTTCAAAAGTTATTTAAAATCTGCCCTTCTGGCTGTTTACTGCACTTAGCTGTCATCAGGGAAGTTTCCTGATAATCTAACAACCTGTCACAGCTGTCACAAGACCACTATATCAAGCTCCTAGAAACTACTCAGCTTTCCTCTTTGCTTTGAGAGTCTCTTTTGTACATACCAAACGTGTCTGGTTTGGTCACTTACAAGCAACTCACTTACCTGTCTCAACACAACAACTGCACTTCCAACTACAATGCTTAGAGTGCTGAAAACTTTTAACACCAAATCTAATGCCGTCCAGTCTAATACCAGACTAGCACAGGTTTCTGCTTCCTGTGGAGCATTTGTTGTGTTGACACAGGTAAGTGATGAGTAAAATAAGGTGCACCTTGTCTGAGAATTCTATAAATGATATTCCATTTCAACTAAACAACTAAATTCCATGTATAAGCTATGCTGTTACTTTTTTTAAGAAGATAGTTATCCCCGCAAACATTGCAAAATCACTTTGCTTTATCTATGGCCGGTCTCCAGTAGCTAACTAAGCTCGCTCTCTGCTCCTGTCCCTCTTAGGGCAGCTAATCACTCAGTAAATTACCAAAACCAGCTAATATATTTTTGGTATATTTTAGGTCAAGTATAATTCAAAGAATAATTTAGGGTTTAAATTTTGAGAAGCAATTTTGTGGATTTTTAAGGCCTTGATAAATTTATAGAAAATTCAAGGGTTATTCACACAGAATAGCTCTTACACATTTTTCATGTGTGTAGCAATTTTGGCCAGCCTATACTGCAACTTGCAATGTGATACTAGATAAATTATTCACTCTAACTAAAAGTGACAGTTGAATATGGATACATGGTGCCACATGCAATTTTGCAAATTTCAAATTTTATGCTAAGAATTGCAATTAATGCAAAGCCATCATAAAAATTCATAATGAGCAGAGAGAATGGCTGTAATGTGCTCTCTTGCAAAATTTTCTTTGCCCTTTTTTATTTTCAAAATTTTTTATTTTCTTCATAGCTTTCTCTATAATTCTTTGAGTCTAAAATACGCAGCTGATATTACGTGATACTTTCATGGATAAATTGTGACATAAAACAGAGGAACGTCTATTATTTTCAGGCAACACTGACAGGGACCAAAGGATGGATAGAGCTGTTACCCTATCAAATTGAAGACTTCCTGTGTTCCGAGAAAAGATTGCACAACCCCTGGAAACATGTATGAACTCTGCTTTGATCTCATCACCATTCTCAGAATGCAACTTTCGTTTGCAGTCGTTTTTTTTATATTCCCCTCTTTTTTTTTTCTTTTCCTTATGTAAACTTCCTGCCTAACTGTGCATGTTTTATGGGCTTACGGACTCACGTCTCGGGTTCTCGTCAACGATGGACTCCAGGAAATCTTGCATGGTCATGTAGATCTGGCCGTCATACTTCAACGAGGCGAAGGAGTTGAATCTCTCCTCCCTAGCAGTGAGAGGATACTCTTCGGCCTGAGGAAAAGACACGGTGGAAAGAGATCTATGTTAAAGGCCAATCATCACTGTGACAAAGCATCTAGAAAAAGAGCTGGCTTATTTCACACATCACAGAGGGAAACCCTGAATGAAAATCTGTTGGAACTGGGTGGATGTCTGTAGCCATTTTTGAGATGCGGCATTTTTAAAGTTGGAGGAAAATGCAAATACGATTGTGTGTCGCACAATGTCGATATTTCCTTTGTTAAGCCTGTAGATATTGTCTCTTGCCATCTGGTTTAAATACACATTGGTAAGTGACTTCAATATTTGTACAGAATAATATACAGACTTAAAAGATGGAACTCTTGAGGGCATATAAAATTTTCAACTGTCCTGGAACAAAAGGTTAGGAAAACAAAGGATAGCATGGGGGATAAAATGTGAGTCCCTCTCTTGACTTCACAAATTTGCATACTTAGAAAATGTTTATTCATGACGCAGGTGTAAGACAAGAATTTGACTATGAAATTGTCGATACTTGACGGATTTTGATGGAATTTGGGCCTGCTATGAACATGCCCAATGAACTGTCATTTCTATACAAAGAAAATAGCTTTAATCATTTTGAAACCATTCTTTCTCACCAATAAACATATGCAATGGCTTCATCTCCTCAAAACGTAATGACATAGATGAGTTATTGAAGCTGCATCATTTCAACTTTTAAAAGCTCGGGTGAACAAATTACTTTTAAGCAACAAATGACTGAATTTCTACAAATGAGTTGCTTATTTCTTGGAATAGAAGTTTACCATCCTGCAGTGCTTTGAATTATTTGGCATTCTGTGTCCCATAAATTAAAAGCATAATTTTTTCCATAAAATAAACCATTGTAAAAAAAATAAAATATATAAAATAAACCAGTGTTCCAGTGAATTAGTAGGTCCATCCTATAATCAAGTCATTCCTTCCCTGAATATTGCACAGCTTCTACCCTGGTATGGAGCCTCTTTAATGAAAGGTTAATCAACGCTGGATGATGCGCTTACGACACAATAATGCACGGTAGGGGGTTAACGCAAGCGATACACAAGGGTGCAGTCGGCGTGCCCCTAACAATAGCAGTAACTCCCTGTGAGTGCATTATCCTACAGCTAATGCACAGATCTAAAATTGATCCTACATACAAAATGAAATTTTGATTAAAAAAAAAAAGAGACAAGGGAAGGAATCCCAGACTGGGTTTGTAAATAACCTCATTTCCATTGAAAACAAACCCAGGGAGAGGGGGGAGGGAGATAAAACAAAATTCACAGCATGGCAACGGATGTTCATGGTTGACAGATAAAGTACCACTATTGTTTTGCATGAGATAGCAGGTGACGAAACACGTACTGTCAAACTACGTTTTTATTGTGTTCATCCTCCCCGGTGATTTTACGTTGAAGATGTTATTAACATCCCTTACATAGTAATCTCTAATAATATTCCCATCCTTGTGCACATTTCTCTGTAACCAGCTTTGTAGAATTAGCTCACAGGTGAGTGGAGCAGCTCACCACAGGGTTTCCATTTTTGCCAAATGTCCCTTCCTCTCGGTCTGACGCACCGACGCGCACCAGGGTAAAAAGTGACTGTCCATGCAAAGAGATAATGGCCGGCTGGGCTCTACCACAAACCTGACTGCATGCACTGACAATGGGGCCTTACATAGTTTTGTCTGGTAATCCAGCTGAAGATGACCAAGTCGGTGAAAAGACGCTGCTTGCATGGATGACCTACCCCAATCATCCCTACAAGCTACCCCAGACATGGCATGAGTGATACACTCAAGCTGCTCTCTACAATCCGTGTATTGTGGGTGGCGAATAACTGGGACCATGTTGACACCGTAAGATGCCATTGAGACCTTAAGTGATTGTGCAGGCCGTAACATCGTCTTTGATGTCTCAGGGGGCCCCCATTCAAGTTTTTCGGGGTGGGATTTGGCCTTGCTTTCACGGGCTGGCTGGTTGCAACCACAGACAGGCCTATTCTTCCACGACTGGTAGCCATTATGATGTTCCTACTTCAATAGGCTCCCTCTGCCTTTCTTTGGAGCTAAAAGCTGTAACATTCCCACACAAGAGTCATAAATCCCAGGGGTGAATTTACTGAATGAGAGTTCAAATGGCTGGAAAATTTTTAAAAGGATTTACTTTAAGTCAAATTGCTGATTTCATTAAGCCTCGTAGATGTTGGGTTTAACCCTTCAATGTTTCTATTGATCCCACAGACAACAAATCTGAAAATTGATGCTTTTGAAAATTCTGCAATGATTTTTTCCACTACATTTATCCTGCAGTAAATGGTTAAGTTTCTTTAAAAAAAAAAATGGGAGGGAGGGAAGGGAAAGAGTCTGATGCAGAAAAAAAAAACACTTAAATATTTGCTCCCAGATTGAAAGGTATTATGGCAGTGTTAGAGGAATATCAGAGTCAGCTGCAGGACAAAAATAAGAGGTGCAATAGTTGTAGGAGACAGGTAAGGGAGAAACAAAATAAATCATTAAAAACATTATTGGGGCACAGGGCAAATTGCATATTTCACCTGATGGACTAATTATTTGGCATTTCCATTGAGCATCAATCCATGTTGCTCATAGCGATAAGTCTAAACTACTCTGCACCAATAACTCCAGCAGTCTATCCCCATTTTCATATGTGTCTGAGAAATAATAAATAATATCGATAAAAATAACTTTGATAAAACCATGACAAAACTGGAACAATGGGCAAAGGCCACTTATATCAACAGCAGTACTGGCACTTCATTACCAGAAGACAATAAATTGACAAGTCAAATGACGCAACAGCATTGTATGGGTGCGCAATTATGCGCTTTTTGCACCCTCACGGGCAAATGCACAGGTACATGTTTACATATGCTGGCAACAACATGCACACACATCTGCCTTTGGCACTAAGTTACAGAAACATTGATATCACTTAAAATTAGAATGTGGATCAAATGTCACTCAATTGCAGTCATCACAAACATCGACGAAAACTCAACAGCCGGAATGCTTCTAAACCCCCCTTACTTTTCCTCTCTTTCACACCCTCCTGACTCCCCCTCCAGTTCTCGCATCTCTTACATTTCCTACAAAATGGTGGTTGTGTCCCTCTTTTTACATTGTGCGTGTGGCAATTTAATGTGCTCTGTAACACATTCAAATCTTCTTTCAAATTCTTGTTGATTAGTCCGGCTCCCTGTCCATTAGAAGCTGACCCATTTCCATCACTTTAAATAATGGGTCCATCTAGACGTCTCAGTCAGTCCAAAAATGGCCTGATTAACTTCCGACCACTTTCGTCGTAGGCGGCGACGACACACAGTATTGATCGCTTGGCTCGATGCTGTGTTTAGGAATACCGATCAAAGGGGCTCCATTATCCAATCAGACAAATTCTCCAAGGGAAACCATCAAAACTGGAACTGAAAAACACAGACATCCTTTCCACTTCGACCATACATTAAGTCAACTCTTTTCTATAATTACCTCTAGTGTTTTCCCTTTTGTTTGCTGCTTTTAACTTGTTTTCACATTTGTAGATTGTATAAATGAGGGGGCACAAGCATGAGCAGGGACAAAGCAAGGAAAGATTGAGGAACAAAGATTCATTCGTTTCATAGCCAGACTTGGAAACAAAAGCAATTGTACTTTAAAAAATGGCATTTGCCAGAGAGAATGCTGTTACTACAACAGTGCAACGACAACACAATATGAATCTCAGACCTGAAAAAAAGTTGCGGATCTTGCGGCAAGATACAATTCGCCCACATGGCATACTCATTCACATAGTACCCCCCTCATGTCTCCCTGTACCATCCTTTCCCCTTGCTGCAATCACTATTACATCAAGCAGCTGGACAGGTAGGTCAGTATGGTGTATCAAGTGGAAGTACTGTAGCCATTGGCTGAGACGATAAAAGTGTTATGATTTTAAAGATGCAAGTCCATACGACAGACGGCGATTACATTTTCTATTTCTGGAGATGACGGTGTGACCGTCATCGATTCTCCGAAGCCACGAGACAGTTTGTTTGTTGCAACCAAACGTGCAGCCCGAGACACATGACAGAACTTTTCACGCCATTAGTTCTCATTTTAATTAATTAAATGACTCAATTAACGGCTGGGGAGATGATCCCTTTGTAAACAGAGACTGCTAGTGGATGAGAGCAGATTGACCTCATTGTAGCAAAGATGGTACAAATCACTTTACTGGTCATTCCGACAGTGACAGATTTAATTCTTCTCGCATGTTGTTTTTCGAAGCACTCCCGACATTCCCTCTGGAGCAGATGAAGAAGACAAAAAAGGGCAACAACCGTGGCAGAGTTTGTCTCATCCAAGGAAAAGCGAAGACTTCTGACTAATTTAACGCCTAATGGTAAACATTGCTTTCAAATGGAGCGAGGTTGAGGAGAGCATGTCCAAACATGTCCTGACGTGAAATAGCCCATTAGCGACAACCACCGTAAGTACGAGATGGCTCGTCATGTGACGAACCCGATGTTTTGAAACAATCTGGGAAGACCGATGTATACATTGCAGATAATATCACACATTTTGATCGTTAAAGTGACATCAATAATGAAAGTTTTTTTGCACAAATAGACGCTCCTACTTTTCCATTTTTATCACACACACAGACAGAAAAAGAGGAATCGCTCAATTAATTGATGTCTATAACAGACAGTTTATTTTTCTCCGTCTCCCTCTTGTCTGGTGACTCTGCCTCTCTCCTGTCTGGTGACTCGAGACTGAAAATTGTAGTCTGATGAACTTTTACCGAATCACAGAAGTTATTTTCTGATATTTTGAAAGTCTGTAACTTGCTAACTTTATTCTTTCTTGTGGAGTCTCATCTGTAATGAGTTTGCAGTGATAGTAGTGGCATGTAAACTTACTAAAAGAATTCACCAGCTACCGAGTACAAAAATCTGATTTGTATGAAAGAGTTAGTTAAAGATATCAATTGCTTAAAAATCATACATGACTATGTATTGAATGGTATAACTTGCTTGAAAGAGAAAGCAAATGTACCTTGATTGTAGAATATCTGAAATTTATCCAAAATGAAGGTAAGGCTGTGAAAAAAGATTTTCTTGAAATGACCCACAATGTAATGACGGCGTCATCCCCCATGTCAGATACATGATAAGAGTGTGTAGATCATCTTCTTTAGATGAATTTGAGCCACCTAGAAAATAGCATCACGAAGTTCAGGACTGTTACAGAACACACTGGATCTCTCAGGAGGAAAAGTCAAGTGAAGCCAATCGAGAGGACAGAGGGCATGTTTCTAGCGGTTAATTGTGCCAAGTTTAACAATGCACTGGGGTAAGTCAGGTAAAAGTAGGTCCCATGTTAACAAAGTGAGCAGACCAAAA
>VJOZ01089841.1:0-10026 GCA_009801055.1 Stichopus horrens | reverse complement strand
AAAAACACATTTTGGAGGATTGACCAAATTAAGCATTAAAAACGTTAATTATATTCACGCACAATTCCCATAAAGATCCATCGAACACTGACCATTTTACAAATTTCTATCTACATCTTTTTTTTTTTATTATTTGCATCATGAATAAGCAGATGTCAAGTATGCAATCTTGTGACGTCACTGGAGGGATTCACAGGTGATATGTCCCATGTTATCCTTTGTTTACGTAACCTATATTTTAAGGACACTTCAGAATTTATATGCTCTAGGATTTTATTTCGAAACATGCATCGTCTTCTTTCAGAGTATTGATATCACTTACAAATGTGTAACCTAGTAAATGAGTAATGAAAGAGTCAACATATAAAGGCCTAACAAAAGAAAAACTGCTGCTCATATTGCTGTCCAAGCGAATGTTCATTCACGATGCAATAAGTTTAGAGCAGAAATTCGTAAAACGGTCAATATTTGAAAGTTTTTATTTAATTTCCAGCATGTTTAAAGACTTGTACTTCAATGTTTTCACACGTCCTTTAGGGAATGTGGTGCAGCTTGTATGATACTGAGCTGGTGGGAAGGGGTGGGCAGGGCTAAGCACATACTCATTACTCGTTGAAAATGAAATACCAGAAGTTAATTGGAAATAATCACTGCAAATTTCGTTATCATGTGATGGGAAAATATTATTTCATTAAGCCACAGAACACTCAGTCAAGCTGAAGATTTTTCCACTCCAAGTGTCAGAGAAATTGGCATGAAAATTACAGATGAATCATATAGTTAGTGTGTAAATGGATAAGCACATGTCTAATATGCATAGGCGGGAATTTTAGCAAACAAATCCCATGCATGGTCAACGCACATTTTTTGGTTTATCTTAGTCTAATCGTATCCGAATGTGTGCGAACCCATAGAATGTCAGATTGTATCATATAAATCTACATCCGGCAGGCTAAGGCCGTTTAAGCCATTATAGGAGACTTAATTAAGAAATGCAAATTACTACCCCCGTAACCATTGGCAACAGCAGACACTTGTCTGAGAAGCAACTGAAAAAATAAGACGGTGGACAGATTTCCAAGAACGTACGTGACTTTAGATTCGACGACACCTTGACCCGATGATCTAGGCCACGAACTGCTCGACCGGCTCTTGTCAGTATAGTAGGCGGAGAATTATCGTTATGAAACGAAACGAGAAACAAATAATTAACTACTCAGTCTGTAGACGGATCAACATTAATAGAATAAAGGATCAACAAATGTATAGGTCAGTTCATATATGAGCTTAGCGAATTCTTTCAACTCTTTTTTTTTTTCCTTCTTTTTTCTTTTTTTATGACGACGATGACGATGCGACGGGCAAATCTGCTACGTACTGGCCATTCGTCAGTGTTTCCGCGGCCTTCAAAAGTCTTGAACATTTTTTTTTCCCACTCTCTGGGCCTGGGAAAGTCATAACATTTTATAAAATGACAAAAGTCTAGGCAAAGTCATGAAACTTAGAAGAGACTGCTAACTTTTTATGAGGTCAAAAAACTTTTCTTTTCGTCACATTCGTTTGGATATTTATTCATTGAGGAAATTCTCGTGTAGGTTTTAGCAATTCATGAAATAGTCATGAAATAGTCACATTGAGGCTATTAAATAGTCATGAAAAGTGTTGGAATTTCATTTTCATTAACCCTGATTTATGACATGGTCCTGGGGCTGCCTGCTAGAATGTCTGGTAATGTGCATGTTGCTACAATTTTTTTTTCTAAGAAGCGACCAATGTCGGAAGGAACATGAGTTTTCACAATTTAATGCAGTGCATACTCCCTCGCCTTTGGGGATTAGATGTTGTAGATCACATTCAGAAGATGAGGTCACATTCAGAATTAGAGCCATCGGGTGTTTTCATGTCTTTCTGATATAGTTGAGGCTTGCCGTCAAAAAGACATGAAAAGAGGTCATATAGGTAAATAAAAAATTCTTCCCAGAAAAGCATACATACCTTGGTTGAAATTGATTGAGCGTTCAGGCGCCTCAACCACCCAACCCCTCCCCCCTGTCAGTCTGTTTAGTCTAGTTTGGAGCATTTTAGAGAAAGATTGAATGAAGTAAACACACAAAGGTGACTTCCAGGAAAATATTTAACCAGTCCTGTCGGTCTACCCAAGCTTGTGGTATATATTACAGATATTATGAAAGTAGGGGGACTAAAACCCACAGCTTCTAAAAAAATGTAGAAGCTGTTCACTTGGTCCACACTTCTTTGCTGGGTTTATTCATTTATGTGGTGTTCTCTCAAGCAGTCATTTTGTTTTGTGATTTCCTTTCCAAGGCCCTTTTGGCTTCCTTTTTCTCGTAAAATGCCAAGCGAATATTATGAGAGGGCAAAGTGAAAGGTGCAACTAGGGGACTCATAGGGATTCCAGTGTCACCATTAGTAGTGTTAGGGGAAGAAGAAGCACAATGTCAGCACCAATGGTACACCAGTCAAGTGCAGATTATCATATTAAAATAAGCCATGTGCAGCAAAGCTGCCACAGAGATCAGTCCACCGCATTCTACTAACTCTGCTTATAAGCAAGTTCAATATTCAGCTCTTTTAGCTAGCTGCTTAGCTGCTTTGCAAAGTTAGTCAGTTAAAAAGGTAAGAACAGTGGCAGGTGGAAGATTAACACCGACAACACTTACCTAGACGCAGTCATTTTCATCTAGTTCTCGTCACTGTATTAGGATATCGACAAAGGTCAATGTTGTACAGGGATGGTGTAAGTCGCGTGAGAGAATCAAGGGAAGGGTTTGCAACATTAATAATAAAGGTGGGGGAAAAAAAAAAGCCCATTAGTGAGTTACTGGCAAAGCTTGACTTCTCTCTCTGTGGATGTAGTCAACTTTCCCAAAGATCAATTGGGCCCATGTTTAATATTTGTAAAAAAAATTGTGGGAAATTGTGTTAATTTTAATTTTACCTCATAAAATCTCTAAGTGCACCTGGCACACACTCGTAGTCAGTGAGTAAACGTCCCTTGTCTTGTCGGCTACATTGATTTCCAAGGTACACTGAACTGACATGCAGCTTTCTCTCTAACCTTCTGCAGCTCAGTATGATTTGCTTCCTAGAACTATTTTGAGTTCTACAGTGTTACACAAAATGCCCTGAGGGTTATCTGCATATTTTCTCTAATTTGGCCTGCCATCGGTTCGGATATGATTTTGTCAAAAGGTGACAGGGGCTTGTCATCAGCCATCAAGTTGAGATTCATCAATTTGCTTGGCTCATGTTCCAAGAGTTTTCTGTTGGAAACTTGTAAGGTCTGTTGTAGGTTAAATTAATCTTACAAAGTCCATGATGCCAGCCCCCTCTGCACCCTCTACTTATTCTCCCTCCCCTTACCCCGTGTACTATATCATCATCTGTTCCTGAAACCCAGTATTCGACACTAGGCAGTACTAGGGATGTGGTACGTACAGTAAATTGTGGTCCTATTTGCAACTTTCTGGACAATTAGTATGTGAATAGTGCCCTCTATTCTGTCTTTCTATTTTTAAACAGTAGTAGAGGCAATAGGGAGCAGGCTTTACTTTGTTTTTTTATCGTAATTTTTCACTGGGAAGATATCAGAGTGTAGTAAATGAGACTATTCAAAACTGGACTGATAAGTGCAATTTAGCAGGTCATAGAAAAAGTCAGGCAATTATGCAAGCAGGTTGGTTGATTCAAAATTATGAAAATTTAGTTCAAGCTTAAAATAGATTTGTTACTGACACCAGATTTGTTAAACTGTTTGTTTTGTGTGTGGGCGTGAACGTGTTTTTAGATTATTCCATCATTGCTGTAAGACTGAAATTTTGCTTGTTTTCTGGTATTTCCATAAGCAGGAAACATTCCTTCAAATTAGTTGGGAATAGCATCTCCTACTCCATAAACATCTCTCACAGCACTCAGCCATCAATTGGTTGCCATGGTAGCCTTCGGCAGTGATCGTCATCTGGACTTTGGGCTGTTTTGAGAGCTTGCCTGTTTACTTGCCTGCTTTTCCATCTAAATTATTTTTCTCCCTTAAGGGCAAATTAAGGAGAAACAAACTTGATGAGGAGACACACACACTCACAAACAGCCATCATTCTTTGCAATTTTCCTGTCAGGTTTTGGAGAGCTGATTTCCTGTTCTTTCGGGTGTAATTCCGTTCCTTTTGTTTGTTTTTTTGTTCAATATCAGTAACTCAAGATCCGCAAACTTAAGTGTCAAAGTAGCTCAAAAACGCCATCTCTGTGTGAAATCGCATTTTCCCGTTTTGGCAAGTTGGACTTGATATTCCTAGAGTTGACGTAAGAGTTTAAGAAAGTACGGACATGACTTGGATAACATTTGCCTTAATCCTGGGGGAAGACTTCTTTGGCATAACCAGATATTGGGAAGAAAAGCCAGGGTGTTCCAGATTGCTAAAAGGGATTATTAATGGATGTAAAGCACTCAAAATTGCCTTCCTTGATGAGCCGTTCAAACTCTCCTAACATAGCTACCTTCAGGAATGCAGAATTTTGTTGTTGGGTGCTTCTTGTAGATTTGCAAACCATTGGTTATCTTTCAGTTATATTTTTGGTCATAACTTTAAACAGAAAAAGAATATTTTTGTTTAATGACCATTAAAGACTGTCCAAAATTTAAATGAAAATTTCTTTGTCACAAGATTCTTTTGTGTTATATTCAGAGTTGGTGATCCTCTCCCTTGCATTGCTTTTGATTGTTATTGTTTTACAGCCTTAAAAATAGATTTTGTTTGGTTTTAACAGTTGTTCACAATTACTCTGTGGTTTGAAGTTTCAACTGTCATCCCCCCTTCTTCATTTGTGGTATGGTCCTGTGTTTACCAACTCTGAACCAATAGTCAGGCAGCCTGTGCAGGTGTTGATCTGTTGAAATAGATTAACTGCATATATTAATCCTTGGGGAACAAAGGTCAGTGGGCAACTCCATTGCAAAGAAGGAGGGGAATTTTGAAGCTTTTATTGTAGCAGATAAGACTGGAGGCACCTTCATTGTGAAGGATATTAGCATAAACTAATATTAGTTTTTCACCTCTGTCTATAGATTATTGGTAGTGACCTTTTAGTTGAATGTGTGATCATAAAACCAGAAACCTTACAGAGGAATCACAAGTGGACATAAAATAGTACTAGAAGTGCAGGTGCCATTGGTTGAGTCCAATATTTCACAAGCGATTGATCTTCGTTGCCTTAAATTAGATCACAGAGCCAAGAAGAAGAACAATTTCCAGATTTGTTTCCCTTCAAAGATACTGTTTGGATTTATCAGTCTCTCTGCATCAACTTTACGCTTTATTGGATGGAGAAGGGGGAAAGTTTATTCAGGGGAGTGTACCTCTTTGAAAATTTAATTTTGTCAATTGGTGTAAAGAGGCAGCTTTTTATGCGTCGCGTCAGTTTTTCGTAGGCGACCGATGTCGAGATGACGTAAAACTGGAAGAGGGTCCAAAGTTCGCCTTTTCCCTTTTTCTATTTTGCGGTTGTCTCGGTTTGACAAACGAAGTTAATGGTGTAAATCAACGATAGAGAGCTTTTCATCTTTTCTTTTGCGCGGGTTTAAGCGGAAGCCATTATCTAAAGTAATGTAGATGTTGGGTAAGGAGTATACATGGTGAGAGGATGCTTGCTTGCTTGTTGTAGTTAGTGATAGCTGTTTCCAGCCTCGATTTGGCTTGAGGATGATTTGGCTGTTTGGCAGGTTCGCCAGTTCCTTGTTGTTGGAGACAAGCCAGCTCTGAAAGGATTCTATTCCAAAGGAACTAACTTCAGGAGGACAGGAAGGAATCTGGAACGTTGCTTTCGGAAAATATCACAACCTTGAAGAGGTATCTTTGCTATTTAAGTGACAGTTTTAGGGATGGTTGTAGTTTATCTCAGAAGTGGAGAACTGCTTGAAGGAAAATTGAACTTGTGTTTTCTTTTCTCATGAGCTTGTGGATGTGTTTCTGTTTTCTGATGTACACGCATACATTTTAGGCTTAACGACCATGATCCCTTTCCTCACTTCAGAACTGAAAGTGGAATAAGTTCAATGTGTTTGGTATTCATAAAACAGAAAGACTTACAGTATTATTGTTACTGTTTCTTGCAAACTCAGCTGTTTCATTTTAGGTAACACTGAAGTGCGGTCTGCTAATTAAAGATTGTTGGAAGCCACTGTCTGGAATGTAACTTTCTGTGTCACTGTGAAACATACCTGGAGTTAGTGTTATAAATCAGTTTATGAAGTTTGTTGTGTAATGAAGATGTTAGAGTGACAATGAAGCCCAAAATACTCGTTTTCTCCATGTGTGTGTAGCTGGAAAATGGAGACAGGATGAAAACACTCTTTGATGCGCAGTATAGAGCACATATATGCAAATCTAGTGTCAAGTGTTTTGTGAGTGACAATGTAAACAGGCTGGGTTGAGTCCAGTTTAGTTTAAGTTGAGTTATTAGCAGATACATGTAATATGGATGGGAACTTGCCACACTCCTGTTCTACTATACCTGAAGATATGGTTTGCAATTTTGATGTACTGGAAAGAAGGAGAAAGAGGTTCTCTTGTCCGTTGTCGTATGAGGTAGGTCCGCTATAAAGCCCCGGAACACTTTTAAGATAAAATAGTGTAACAAAATACCAGTTTCAGGCCTTATTGGTAAACAGTTAATCAAAAACATGTTTTAAGAGTACTGTGAAATGAATACAGTTAAAAATTATTGTTAGTAACAAAACCAAAAAATTATCAAGAATCAAGAGATGATTTCCAATGTTGATTGAACAGATAAAGCACTGTAAACATGCCCCCCCCCAAAAAAAAACAGGGCCAAATTCAAGCATGGTTGAGCACAGCATTTTCACAGGGACCTTCATAAAATTTCATAATTTTCATGTTTTCGTAACATGTACAGTACAATGAGGATGATATCTATGGAATTAATTTTGAGTGCATTACAGACTTCCCCCTCCTTTTGAGACTTTCACACCTGTAGTCTTGTGGAGAAATACAGTCAAGGAGGGCCCCACATTACTTTGTGCCTATCTGTTACAATAATATGTGAAAACTCCACACCTGTTTGGAAAGGTGGAGCAGGAGACATGAATGAAATGTCATCTTGTTGTACTGATGGTTGGCTTGGATTGATTGTGCAGTGCTTGTTATCATACAAAGTACCGAAGGAAAGATCTGTCTGATACCAATCGGGTTCATCAGAGAATATTTGCTAATTTCCCGTCTTGTATTGTTCATAATCACTGCTGTATCGGACCCACAGGCTGCCCTCGTCTACCTACACTCATGAAAGGCGTTTCTCTCGAAAAGTCCGTTATTTCTCAAGTGCTGTTTCCATGTTGCCCGATAAACAGCACTTGGCATTTTGTTCGGGTTAAACATCTAACCTGCCAACTCTTAAGGATGCTTTGCTCATGCAAGGTGTTTACACAAAAGAGGCTTCTGCAAGGAAAAAGCAGTGCAGACGTATTTTTGGAGCCATAGCCATAGCTATTATCATCAAACTGTTTCAAGATGTACAATGGCATTTTAAGTGCTTCTGGCCATTGTGACTGGATTTTGTCCTTATCCAACATCCTTTTTACAGAGTGAATCAGGTAGACTATTGGCAATTATGAGATATGATGTAAAATGGACTTCTTATTGTTGCTCTCATTGTCACTTTAAAACAAAGCTCATCTTAACAATGTTACAAAACCACCTTATTCGATATTGGAAATGTACCTTCAAGGGTTTAAAGAAGAAAGATGTGATCATAAATTTTGAGACAACTGTGACATGTAAAGATTTATTTGACGGTCAATCAGACCAGTCGCACCCGATTTAGTTTTGTAAATATGTGTAAAGAATGTTATTACGAGAGTTCTCTTGAGTTCCTGTTGCGGTTATTACTTTGTTTCCTCAGGAGAACCAACGCCGTCTAAAACAAAACAATCATAGTTAGTCTCTACTGGTTATGCCCCCTGTTTATTATCATGTCATCAATACAGCTGCAAATAAAGTGGGGATTTCATAACTAAGTCCCATGAGTTAGCTGCCAATTGTCCAATTAGAATTCCCAGATGTGGTGAAATACCTTTATTTATCAACTTTTTTTTTTTTTAAGGGTCCCTCGTCATCGGCGATAGAATGCCAGATGCAGCGGCAAGAGGGGAAAACAAAAAACAAAAAAAATTGCCAATACCAGATAACTCAAATTACTGTTTCATTTTGAGGTGTTTATTTTAGAAAATTGTGGGATGGATAAAATAACAAAAGGAATGGATGTCCTGGTGGTTCAACTTTAAGCTGTGGGGAATGTTTTGGAGAGATATTGGTTCGGGGGGCTTATTCATCAGGAGGGGCGAAGCTAGGATTACAATTTTATGGGGATCTGTCACATTAAAGAGGGGGAGGGCTATGTTGCAAAAAATACACTGATTTTCTAAATATCAATTAATTTCATCCTCATAATTCAGGGCACCTATCATATTTTTGGGGGGTGCTGGCTCATCAGTCCCCCCCCTCCCATCAAAGCCATGCTACTGTCATCAGGGAATACCCCTAAGACAAAAGTAGCTCTCATAGGGTGCACTGACATTGCTAGTCTCTGTATCAAGCCCCGAGATGTGTGGACCTGGAGGAGAGGTTGGTCAAGGAACTAATTTATCATGGCCTTTAAGTGTAGTTCAAAAGAAGATTTATTAGATCATCTTGCTGTTTCCATCCACTTTGAAGTAGTCTGATGATATTTTGACGTTGTCATTGGGGCAATGGGGGAGGGGAGGGGGGAAAGATGGATCAGGGAGGACCAGGAGAGGAATGTTAGATGAGTACGATAGGAAGGAGAAGGAAAAAGGTCCAATTTCAGCGTTAATAGTTAAAACCTGTCTGGTTAGATGCTTAGCCTTGATCTCTGGCTTTAACAGAGTGTTGGTTTTTCCTTTGAAAACTGCCATGATCCACAAGTGGTGTATAAATTTGGGATTTTTTTTTTTTTTAAATTTAAAGCCAAACTGGTCAGTACTAAATGTAAACTTAGCAACATTGTTCAATCTGGAAAGCTGTCACCAAACTGTGAAAGTAATTGACGTCCACTAACAAAAAGAAAAAACTAATTACACCTAACGTGGAGCAGTTGTGGCACACATTATATTTCATTCCATGATTTTAACAATGCTGCCCTTAACTTCTTCATGAACGTAATCCGATTTAATCCCAGAGGAATCAATTTTGGTCCAGATTGACTACCTATGAATGTGTCCTATCTGTCCACATTTACAAAGAAATCGTCTTTTTTGGGGGGGGGATAGAAACTAATGTGATATCAAAATTCTAAACTTCTAATTCTAAACTTATATCAACCGTTCTAATTCACAAATTTTTGATATGTGTTAATTTCCTCAGGGATCCAGTAANNTTTTTTTTTGTCATTTAAATTGTCTCACATTTCATCATTACACCAAGTGTAGCAGTTCATTGCTCCTTACACTTTTTTGACGCTAGATGTGTGACGCGAAGATTCTTGAATTGAACAGAAGATGATAGCGCCCTCTAGTATGTCACAATGCCTGTCTTCCTGGTTAACCTTCTCATTCAGTTCATGATTTGTGTGTTGTTACTTTTTTCAACATATTAATCTCAGCAGTTGTTTTTTTTTTTCTCTTTTTTTTAATGTGGAAAAATCTTTCTTTTGTCAAGTCTGACCAATTTGTTGCGTAGAGTTTGAGTGAATCATAGGAAAGAGTTGAGTCTTGGAATGTCACAAACTTTGCCAGTCAGTGCTACTTTAGATTCATTCTGTTGATGATTCTAGAAAACTGATAGCGCCCTCTACTTAAGTCACCCATGGGGAGGTTTGACTGATAGACTAACAGATAGTGTGGTATTGACAGATAGTGTGGTATTGGCAACTGTAGGAATGTAGCTCTCCTTAAAGGTCTAGTGACATGCTTCTAGAACAGAGCTCCCTTCATGCAAATGTTACAAAGTAAAACCCTGAGTGAAAATCCGTTGG
>VJOZ01089839.1:0-10585 GCA_009801055.1 Stichopus horrens | reverse complement strand
GGAATACAGTTTTTTACAAACATTGCACTAATAACAGACTATCTAAACAATCTTTAACAAATGTTTGACACATATGCACAAATAATACTAAACACAAATATACCAAACAACAAAAAAAGCACAAAATGTAACACCAAAGCTGTAAATGCATACAGTATCAACAATTAGTGCATTGATTCATTTGTGGGTAATGTGCCTGATTCGTGGAACAATTTTGAAAGCCTTTTGTGAATTGTAGCCAATAGTTTAGTGATAACATCATTTGTGCACATGTGTAATTTTTTCTAGCTATGTGGTAGTGGGATGTGGATTTCACAAGGTGATGGTTCTGTCCTGCCTCAAGAAGATCACCAATCGGAAAGTACCAGCAAATGAAGTTACCTACAGATTGGTGACCTTTGAGGACGTTTCTTGTTAGTGCAATGTGAGTTCCGTAAAGGACTAATGCCACCAGACCATTACAAGACGTCGACGTGCTGTAACTAAATGGCAAACACAACTGGCTAGGCTTAGTGCAGAGCTGGTATCACCTATCAGACCATACCTGTGGTGAGTGACTCTTCCCATATGTAGTCACATGTCTGATGTTCTATGATTTCAATATTCTATTCTTGTAATTAAATGCTAAAACAAAGAGCAACCTACTAAAATCCACAGCAGACTATAACGGAGATGTGTGGTTCATACTTGAGCATTTGAATGTTTTCATTGTGCATGGTCCAAAATTAATGTTAACCGTGAATGAAACGAAAACCCTCACGAGAATTGGAGCAACAAAGCCCTGCAAAATCATTAGAAGCTTATTACCAGTGTGTGCAGAAAAAACTGAGTTTGCTCTGACAAACATGACAATAATTGTAAATCTATTGCTTCTAGTATTCTGTCCTGTCTCCTGATAAACCCAAAACACATCAATTGGTCTATTTGCCTGTTCCAAAACTGAGGTAGTGCTTTCTAAATAAGTTGGCCCTTCACTTGCTCGGGAATAATTCTATCGATTCAATCTCTATGGAACGTTTGGAGTGTCATATGGCACGTCACTCCCATTTAAATTGTGTAAGTGTAAACATTGACTTTTGTAGCATGTCATAAATGTGTTTCCTTAATACAGGGCTTGTAAAGGTACCTCTGTCTTATTATCTGCATCACAAAGTGCGGTTGTCTTTACGGTGACTATCGCTGTGCTATAGCTCTTTTGTTTTCACGATCGTGATGAGCACAGAGTCCTGTCGGGAAAGATGGTGTGTGCATTTTTTCCAGGGGTTAATCTTTACACACGACATGTCTCTATCACATGTGATGTTCCTCACATACTGTACATGTCTCCATCAATGAGGATCTTTCCACTGCATAAACATACACATACATACTCGTATCACATGTGATTATGTCTTGCATACACACATTCATGTCCCTATCACATGTGATGTTTCTAACATACATACATGTCCATATCATTTGTGATGTAACTTATATACACCTATACATGCTTTTAATAAAACCTTAACAAAAGTAGTGTAAGAGTTACATGTGGCTGATCAATATTACTCAACCTGGCAAAATTTGAAAGCATCACTTACAAAATGTTGACAGACAGTCTATAGAGTTAGATGCAAGTACGTCTGATTAGTACTGTATGAGCACTGTTATCCCTGTTATGAAATATTAATTCATGTTGCTAACATATGTAATAAAAAAATATCTTGAACAGTACATGTGTCAAAACAAGCACAGAAGATAGATCCTAAGAACTCTAACAAAATTACTTGTGTCATAACCACAGTCTGGGGGAATCACTTGATTACAATTCCTCAGCACTGAAGACCACTATGGAACAGTAAAATGTGAGAAATTTGTAAAAGAGAATCATCATATTGCACTTCATTCAACATGTGATTAGTCCACCAATAATCCTTGAGTTAGTTGCAACATCATCTTTCGGTACATAACATATGTCCATGCATGTAATACGTGACAGTCACATCCTGTGGTAAACATAGCAAAACCCAAAGGATTGTGAGGTACTTCTTGCATGAAAAATCTGAGATCCTCTTATCTATGTCGAGACCAAAGATTGGAAGAGTGTAGGAATAGTATAGCATAGATGCAAAACAGCATGACTGTGGACAAAGATTGTGCAATGGACACTATGAATGCTTTTATTACAGCAATGATCATAAGGAAATCTCTTTCGCAGAATGGTCTGTTGGTAGGTGCTCTTGTGTTTTCCAGCAGGGTTGATGCAAGTGTTTGAAAAACAAAAACATTTGTAGTCAAGTTATACAGAATGCATCAAATAAGTTGGTTGGTGCTCTTGTGTTTTCCAGCAAGGTTAATGCAAGTGTTTGAAAAACACAAACATTTTAAGTTCTACAGTATGCATCAAATAAGCTGTAATAAGAGTCAGTGCTCTGATATGTTCCATATTCACCAATGAGCAACAATTATATATATGTTGTTTACAACTACATCATCAACAGCATCTTCAACTTCAGGATGCGATTCCTTGAACCTATAGATGTTTACACATGAGAGACTACAGCATACTCTGCTTGATGCCAACAGCATATCATAATCAGGACTACAGCACATTATGATCAGGACTACAGCATATCATAATCAGGACTTCAGCATATCATGATCAGGACTACAGCATATCATGATCAGGACTTCAGCATATTGTGATCAGGACTACAGCATATCATGATCAGGACTTCAGCATATTGTGATCAGGACTTCAGCATATCATGACCAGGACTTCAGCATATTGTGATCAGGACTTCAGCATATCATGACCAGGACTTCAGCATATTATAAGGACTTCAGAATATTATGATCAGGACTACAGCATATCATGGCCAGGACTTCAGCATATTATGACCGGGCTTCAATGCAGCAGATCTTTCATGATGGTTGTCGATGGAAAATGACACGCATGCATTGCCTGTCTGTTATACCCATGCAATGATGCAGAAACAACAAACTGGACCATCTATCTCCAGGATGTGTTATCAAGCAGCATTCAAGTCTGATCAATTTTCTGTTTAATCTGAACAAAATTTATGCTTACAATGGTTTAAGGACTGAAATCACTCATAATGCTTTTGAATAGCCAACAAATTAACACTTCCAAAAGTACATACTGTATTGGTTTTCAGAAACTTTGCTTTCAAATTGTGGAACAAGGTTTAACCTCCCCCCCACCCCAAAAAAAGGGAAACCATGAAATGCACAAACAATGAGAGCAAGGTTAACTAGAACCACTTCTTTCCTACACACAGAATGACGGTAAGGTATTAACAACTGGCACATATAAACACACGATACTTAGGAAAAGGTAAGAACACACAGCTGAGATTAGAGCATCTGATCTCAACAAGAGAGAAACACTTTTGTGAAGATTATTGCAGAGTTCCCTATCAACAACGGGTGGGATAGTTTTGTATCCTTTTTGATAAGTAACATGTTCATTCATTTTTCGTGATTGAAACAAAAATGAACAGACTTTGATGCAAACATGCTGGAACAAAGAAAGACAAGATCAACAAAACCATAAAACAAAGTGATAAAGGTGATAGATTTGACTCAACTGGCAGTGCAGACAGCACACAAATGTGATGATACATGCACTTTGACCAAAATGGGGGTAGGGTTCAAAGTGAACGAGGTACCATTTGACATATTGCAACTACAATAGACAAGCAGAAATCACAGCATGTAAGGTATTGTCTTGCTTTTTAAATATCTTAGTGAATGGTCACCAATGTTACCTGCTAAATACTGAGAAGCTTACAAAGGGGAGAAAAATAAAGAAAAATATTTTTGAAAGATTTGATGACAGAGAGAAAATGAAAGGAGAGGGAAACTGCAACTAGGGTGGATTGATAAATCCAAATTAGCAGTAAATGGAGGGGTTCTAGCACATTGATCAGTACAGTTTTCAAGCTGTTCAAAAAATTAAATCCAATTACAAGAAAATTCTGTATTGGACTGACCAAATTGACAGTTCCTTATGTGTTAGAAAAGCCTCTTTGACTACCATTGTATACTGATTTCAGACCAAGATACAGGCAGAAACAAAAAGTGTGTTTTTATTGATTCTCCTAATGACCTCATTATTTCAAGTGAACTTTGTGTCACTTCTCACATTTCATGAAAGTCATAAACTTCAATGACCTTTCACGACAAAATTCCACAAATTTTATCAGAGAACATTTCAGTAATTCAAGACAATTTAATGTAATTGACAAGTACTTAATTCTACAGGACTCAAATTTCAGCCAAGAAAGAAAACTGGCACAATCCCCTACAATTTTTTCTCTCTTCTCACCTTTCTTTTCAGCTATTTGAATTTTAGTGGCCAAGAAAATTCAATATACCAGTATTTTTCATGATTATGGGATTCCTCTTTTCAAGTGTTATCTTGAAAGTAATCCTTCAAATGAAATTCTCACATATGTTCAGCACTGACCAGATAAGCAAATATTGAAAGGGAATTTTTTTCTAATTTTTTTCATCCCCAACCACTTTCCCTTCAGTCTGTAAACACTATGAGGCTATTTTGATATCACAATCCTTTCTACTCCCCCAAAAGCAAGAACAATATACTGACTGCCCAGGGCCCCGTTTCACAAAGGGTTAAGATTGATCTTAAGTTTAATTTCTACAGGTCTTTCATATGATAAATCAAACTTAAGATTGAGCGTAACCCTTTATGAAACTGGGCCCTGGTGTCTCTCCACAAACATCTCTGAAATTTGTAAAGTCTTATCTCAACGGCTTGAAATAAGAAAGCATGGAAATTGTCAACATGTAATGACTCAATAGAAGTATGCAATGTTTGGAGCTTTCTCAATGTTTTCAAAATGTTGTGAGAGCACATTGATTATGAACAAGCATATTTAAGGATTTCTTTAAACCATAGAGTATGGGAGTCAATATTGTAAACACTTGTCTTCCCCATGAAATTACTACACTGTAATTTCTCTATGAATAACTCAAGAGTTTGCCTGCTTTCACATGAGCAAAAGTTACCTCACGATTGACAGATGCAAGTGAGAAGTGAGAATGAAGGGTAGGTGAGGGGAAGGGGAAGTGGAAGGAGTGTTACAAGAGTGAACATTATTATGTACTTTCCTCAAACCATCTAATTCCTTTCTGATTCTGTTTCAGTGACTTACAGTGACTTCTTGCTTCTAACTTTGGATTCAATCAGTGATGAATTTGGATAATTTATGTATTATTAGAGGCATCTTTCAGGGTGGGGAGGTAGAGAATCAGGTAGGCAAAAGATGATTCAAACATCCATCTTACCCGTTACAAAACGTTTAGTAGCAAAGCTCTCGTACGTGGTTATTTCTTGATCAGGTCTGTGGACAGAAAATTCAAGACTTGAAAGTCACTGACGAGTAATGCAAGAGACACTTGCTTACACTAATCAAGTAGATTTTCTCTATATATATGGATTAGCACTCATCAAAGAAGAAAGCAAACAACATTCTCATGTAGCACTTATAATATATGCTATTATCCTCTCGTCTTCCATATATGATCATTTGCTGCAATACATGTGCCACTTACAATAAAAATCCTTACAACAGCATATCTGTAAAGGCCATTACTATATTTTTTGTCATGTCATGATGTGAAATTAATCCAACAGATATTGGCCAAAAATAGTGTAAGCTTGGATGGAATGCTTGCCATAATGGTAACCAAACCAGTGACTTTCATTTCATACCCGCCATACCACCATTATCTATCCAATAACCTTTCATGACAACAATGACTGCATTCATGTACCTTTGTTTGGTTTTGTCTTTGATACCAGTCCGTACTTGACAGTTCTGAAAGACATAACCACTGGCAAGTAAAGTAAATGCGTGATACAAGCTTATCAATAAACTGTGCGTAAATCTTACTTAAAACAGTTTTCTCTATAGATACTGTTCCATATTCTTCTGGGGGATTTCCCTTTGTATCCAGTGTACCTCTCTGGGTTAATGGTAAGGTCCACATACTCCATATTGGAAGGATCCTCATCTGTGATAAAAAAGGAATCATTTTAGGGATTGGAAAACTTTCTCAATTCCATAAATTTCAATCTTAAATCTCATAATTGAATGATACTATACTTAAGGACATACATCGCTTACTAAGATCATAACTCATTGAAAGTTTTAGTTGTAATGGAAAGTTGAATTGTCAAAAGCCAATCCATGTGTATAAAGAACTGACAAAGATTCAAGGGTTTATTTCCAGGGCTGCAACGTCCAACTCAGACTCAATTCCATGATCTGAAATGACCTGAAATGGGTGGAATTAAAACTAGAATTTGCTTGGAATTGACTGGACTCCTGGACAACTGGACTCCAACTAGATGAAGAGCCCAGCTGAAAATTAGATGAAGTGGGATCCATTCTTGTGACTTTTGTCTACTATTCAAAACTAGTAAGATGAATGGGTGCACCTGTATATGTTGGTTACATTGAATTGTCTTGTTCCATTGGTAGATTCAAAAGCAATTTGCTAGTACATTTGAAAGTGAATCTTGCCTTTCCCATGTTAACCAATTTCCGAAGTGTTCACTGCACACTTAATTATGGGATGGACTCAGATTCAGGTTCTATGGATCTGACTCTGATTCCCGTGGCACCAGACACAGAATTGACCTGGAATTGAGGCCACTGTGACAGGCTCAGATAAGGTGGACTCGGTTACAGTCCTGTTTTTTCTGCAGATAGTGCTGCTGTGAATGTATTCTCATTGGATAATCCTGTGAAGTGAAAACTTACGATAACTTTAATAGTCAAAGAGACTCACTGAGTTGTTTCGTGAAATGCACTTAAGTCCTAAACCTGTCGAGTTTTCTTCACACAAATGGTCAAACTAAGAGGATCCCAATCTGTTACATACAAAGGGACATTAATGAGTGAGTGATTAGCAATTCAATTTCGTTTTTGAAAATTCATGACCAGACACTTCTCACATTAGTGCTCAAAAATTCTCACAGTTTTTGCAACAACATGCAGGCTCGAATTAGTGGAGTGAGGAATAAGTATGTAAGTATATATCTATCATGTGACTGGCAGAGTTACCTTGAGGTTCACAAAAATCCATTTGGGCATCATCATAATCTTGCCAAGTTTCAAAAGCAGCTTTGTCTTTTTTGCTGATGGTGGTGTCCAAGGCACTGAGGCGTATTTCTTCCTCTTTCCTGTCCTCGCAATCTTCCTCGGCAGTGTTTGAGGAAGCAGAATACTAAATTGCAGAGAAAAGATTAGAACAGAACAAAAAGATTCCATGAGAGAGTGTCTTTCCAATGAAACATTGAAATATTAGCATGTGCCAGACTACCTTCAATATCTTTTTAAGTCCCATGAGGTACATCACATGCAACAAACAACTTGTCTGTCATTACTTACCAACACAGTGATAAATGTTTGAACATTTACGTGTGTGATTTTGACAGTTTTCAGTTAATGTAATAATAACCTTTTACAACTGCAACTAACAGACCGTCACGACCGTCACATCCAGACAATTTATATGGTATTCCAAAAAAGTAGGTCTTAGGGAACTAAAATATTTCTAACTTCTGTCATAAAACATTTTCAAGGACGGTTTCAAGAATTGACAAAGGGGGAGGGAGAGGGGTGTATATACTGTACACATCGACTAAGACTTCATTGCAAAGTTGCCAGGGATACATAGATACTATACTATTATTCTTGGGAACTAACTAGTGGGGTAGGGAGAGATGCAGACAGTGCGAAGACAGGTAAGTGAGGAACGAATCTCACAACATGATTCATGCTAAGTGACCTTTTAGACATTTTTCGGGAAACAAAGCTGAGACTACGCTGACTTACCTAGATAACTCACCAAAATCCATTTGATAAAACATGCAGGACACTATGGTATCTAAGCTTAAATGAGGGTAATCTTATTTTGGATATACACTTCACTTAGGATGCTGCCCTTTTGTAACAAAGCTTAGAAAGTCACTCAAGACTCCTATGATTGAATACTGACTGGAAATTTCAAAAATTTGAGGTTTCTGACATTCTCCACTATTTATATCACAGTGTACAGAACTCTCGGTGATGAGGGTTTTTATCTTTGCTGTTCAGCCTCAATTCTGTGAAAGTTTCCCATCATATGCAATAATAAATGACCTGACCCCGTGGTGTCATTACTGCTCTCAAGATACCTTATCGCTTGCAGTCTCCTGCTCCTGGTCTTCTTTCAAACCACATGGAATCTCATCCTGCAAGTGAAGAAGAGAGAACAAAACAGATATATGTTTGTCACAGTTGCTTCCGAATTTTGTTTCGGATGGGCTGTTTTAACATTACTGATGTACTGTATGATGGTCCTTCACTTGCAATAAAGGAAGTGCCCATACAGTAATCATCATAAGTGACATCACAGTGAATTCTATTTCTGAGACAGTGTCTCTTTAATGGACATGCAGTAGCAAAAGGCAAAAGAACGGAGCTGAATCACATGGAAATGGCAAAAGGATGTTGACAATGATGGTTGATTGATCCATATCTCCAATCCAATGAACGTATCTCATAATACAATAGATTATGATGGAATCACGTGAGGCCAAAAAAGGGAACAGCCCACAGTATACAATGGAGTATTGGTGATCGTGAATGAATTCTTCCAAATGTTCCAGACAACTTCAAGAGGTACACCCTCCAAGACTATTATCTTTTAACATCTTTCTGGTACTTCCATCACGCTTGCTCAAATTTTCTGCGTAAATATTTTATTACCACAGGTAAAAGACAAACATGTCACCTTATAGTTCGTAAACAATTGTGTCAGTGATGCATAAATTGTAAATCTGATTGTAAGGAGAGTCAGAGGGAATGTTTGCCACTCAACTGTACGAATGAAACAAAAGGGAAAAAAAAACAGGACGACTGCTTTTAGTGTGACAACTTAAACCCTAAGTACAATCTAGATGTGTTTGACTTTGACAGACATATGCATAGCAAACAGCTTTATTTGATTCATGCAGAAGTGTTCAAGCACTGAATTTGTAATAGTATCTATTTTAATACACAGCTCAAATAATGGGGTAAAATTTAGGTTCAAACTGACAAGCACACACACACTGCCTAATATAAGAGCAACAGAGTACTACTGCAATAGGCACCCAAATACTTTACATGGAGGTCAGGTATATGATCAAGAAAGAAGTATTTAAGACAGCCAAGGCTCTTTCAGGTGTGTTTGCCTAATGCAAACACAGATCAGCTGAAATACTGAAAGGGTCTGTGGGACATTCTAGCGGTTAAAGTCATCTACAGCTAGCAGAGTGTATGCAGTGTACAGACTGAGTGCTATCCTTAAGTCATCATCTATAGCATTAGTGATGTGTGCATCTCTCCCCTGATGCTTTCTGAGGACACCAGTTATGACTACAGTATAAGTAATGAATACAAGCAGGCAGTGCCTTACTGTGGTGTAGGTTAGTTTCATTCATACCTCTATGGCAAACCGTGCTAACATCACTATGGAAGTTCTATCACTGTATGTGTAGTATGTTGTGAGACCAAAGCTGAATGTACAGAACATGTACTGCAATCATCTTCAAGTGTATTGAAAACATTAATTAATGACCTGCATAAACCATTGTCCTTACAGTTACTGTAACATTAATCAATGACATGTGCTATGTTTTTTTTTTATCTTTACATATATTTCCAATCAGAAATTTCTAAATTAAAATAACATTGATCAATGAACTGGACAAAAAACCGTGAGTCATAACATTTTATATCAATGTCCTGCACAAACCCCTTGCCTTCATGTATAGCATTAAGTAATGACCAAAGGAAACACATTGTTTTCATTATTGTGCACTACATGCATTGGCATACAGGAGACGCTGTGACTAAGTGAGACAGTTGATAATTCCACATGCCGCTATTCATACAGATTTCACACCTACCCTGTAGCTAAACTTGTTACTCAAGGTCATCACGGATATAGTGCTATTACTGTACTAAAGGTGTCTATCAAACAGATGGTTAACAAAACAGTAAGTAGTGAAAGCTACAGTATTGTTCATAATATAATTTCCAAAGTTACTGACCTTTTACTGACTATAATGAACACAATATAAAATCAGTAGATATCACAGCAGCACTGGCATAACAAGGTTCAAAAAGGAAGATATTTGAAAACATTCAAAATTGCTCGAAGTCACGTACAGTACTTAATATGCACGCATTGTTTAGTCCCTACATAATACTGTAATGTGTATGAAAGTTGAATGTACCTGCACATAGGTTTTGTTCACCTGAAGTTTTTAATCATATTGAAAGTGGTACAGTGCTAAAAAGTGGATGAGATTTCATACATATGTTATTCATAGAGNNGATTTCATACATGTTATTCATAGAGTGTATGGGACACTATTGAATGGTATCCAGTGAAAATGATTTCCTCAGCTGATTTAAACAACTCTTTGATGGCAGTAAATGGAGCTGTCACCCAAAGTTGTAAGTATTTATGTCACATAATGAATCAGAACTTGAAAGATAGTCCATGCAGAAATTTAGCT
>VJOZ01089805.1:2689-12805 GCA_009801055.1 Stichopus horrens | reverse complement strand
TAACATCATCCTTTGATATCTTGAGAACCGAGAATGGTAACTGAACGGGAATTTCATCAAAATGCTTAGATTATGGTCCCCTTAAACATATTACAAATAAATTTGGGTCTGAACTATTCTTTTAAGTTCATTTTGGTTGTTCTTTTTAAAACTTCTTCTGCTTTCCTGTGATACTTGGACGTTAGCAATGCAAGACAAAGAGAAGTCTTTTTAGAGTCCATGTTGTTTAATTCACTTCCTGATGTCACTATGCATTTGAAATTTGATTCCTGCATGATCTACTGTACCACATTGGATTCACCACAAAACTGGAATTAAAGGAAGCCTAATCTACCCTCCTACATGGGAAACGCATTTGTTAACCACAAATACCACTCCAGGCTTCTAGCATTTATAACTGGTATATAAATTTGTCCCAATAACCTCCCTTAAACATACTGGTGTGAAAATTAATTTAATGAGCCACATACTGTACACACATACTGTAATAGAAGCATTGTATTGGCTATGGTCTAGCAGCTGGTCTAGATTGTCTGCAGACATGAATATGGTAACTCATTTGCCATTTATGTCAAATTGTTTTGACTATGAGAAAGCTCTCCATCCTCTTATCGTTAAAAGCAGAAGATTGCTCATTGATTCACACAAGATTGCTCATTGATTCACACACTGTTATTCTGGGCATCCTGCAAGACAAATTATGCTCTAACTTCTCCCATCTAGTCCACTTTCCCAATTCATGAGCAGACAATAATGTGAGCTGCAAAAGAAGTTAAAACCGCGACTCAGTTCCGTCAACTTTATCATGCTGTCAACCACCACCTGCTGAGGGTTGTGTCTCAACAGTATAGGTCCTATAATGCAATATTCTGAATAAAAAAAACTTTTTTTCCATGCTCATTTATGCAGGTCTGCATGATAATACATAACAGCAATAATTCAAGGTGAGTCTGTGTACCAGAGTGGGAGGCAAAGACTGCTTCCCATATGTATTGACTCGACATACAGTATGCTCTACTTTATTGTCACTTGTGAATATAAGGATGTTATCCAGCAGTGCCTAGCACAAATTTAATAGACGGTCCCACAACAAATATTTTACAAACAAAAGCTTCTCAGTAGGTAGTTCTCTTTGTACACTGGACAAAAGCTGCAGAGTATATAATGGAAGCATCCAAGTCTAACACTGCATTCTTTTTCTTTCTTTTTTTTTATTTTCAAAACTACCAACCCTACTATATAGGATCTCTCTGACTTTCTGAGTTATTTTAAGTTGCTATAGCACTCTCCTTGAATTTCATTATTTTCTCCACACCGTACCCGTTTCCCACCCATACAAATGCTAGAGCACTCTCTCAATCTCTCTTTCTCTCTTGCTAAACTTCCAACAGTTTCCTGCAATCACGGTTCCTTTTCCCTCAGATGCTATAAATTTAAATAAATAATTCAGACCTGACACAGTGTAACTTGTACACTTCACATTTAAAACAACATCACATAGCTATTAGTCTTAACACATGTACTGACTACTTCATGGTAGTCATGACAACTCTAAGACTACACATCAACCGGTCCAATAGCTAACAGGTACTGAACCAAACAATAGATGCACCTCTTGCACCTCCCCCTGTCCCTCCCCTACCCNNTACCCCCTCCACTTGCCCTCCCCCCAACTCAAGCATAAACTCTTATCTTTAAGTTCAGAGTCTTTCATCTCATCTCAAAACCTACAGAAATTTAGTTCTCCAAAGGTCTACTTTCCATACTGTACCCTGCTTGCATGCATGATTGCATACATGTGGGCTTATGTGTGCAGTATGCACGTGCATGTAAATAACCTCCTGTACTAGCACATGATATATATTCACCAAATTATTCAGATCATCAGTGCCTGAAATAAATGCAAAAATTAAAAAACAATTCAACGATGACATCCGTTGGAACAATCTGTGTTTGGGAATTGAGACCATTGATGAAAGTATAAAGTTAAGTTCTAAACGTTCAAAGCGGCCTGTAAACTTGTTCACTTAAAAGTGCCACAGAAAATATCGGTTAACATATATCCAATACATACAGTCAACAGAGAATTGTGTTTATGACACAAAGCAATGTGTGCATGTCAAGGAGATTTAGAACTGTACTCCAAATATACTGTACAGTACAGTAACTAACATTACGTGAGTCAATCCATATCCATATTAGAAAGAAATCCAGTCCTACTTTAAAATTGTATATGTAATCAATATTTTCATTTTACTACCCATTTAATGTGTAAAAATATGGTCATTCTTAAAATGGTAGCTAGACCATGCATCAATTTTTGAACTAGATCTTGATGTTCTGCATGCTGGTCTCTGCAGGGATAATCACGAGGAATGAATAACATGATCTTACATAACTGGACTCTGTTCCAAGGCAGTATTATGTTTATATTGCACACTGACATGCAACAGTACTCATGTTGTAGCCAGAAGCTTAAAAGCTATAGGCAACCTCTTTTGTTCAGTTGAATTCAGTATGACTACATTCACTTTCAAACTGTTACTGTACAGCAACGACTCCTTATGTGGTCAGTTTTAGGAAGTCTGAAACAGTCCTGAGAAATAAACCAGTAGTGTCACCTGACCTATATCTAACTCTGTAATCTATGCCTACTACAAGAACAAAGCTGGCCGACAGCAACCAGCTGTAATTCAGTCAGCATTGTACAAGCACACAGTACTATGGTAACACAATCTGAACACTTTCGATCACCTCCTCGAGGTTTGGTGGAAGCTCTCCTGAGGTATTTGAGAGGCAATTGGAGAGCTTTTTCACAAAAATAACCTGGGGAAGATCTGATCCTGAAATGAAAATCTGGATTCTTTCACCCCAGAAATCAAACACTGGAGATGACTTTTGTTTAGACAGTACTGCATGGCTGCTCAGTCAAATTCTTTCCAGAGGCTGTTCAAAGCATGAGACTGCCAGTAAATTCATTTTCTTTTATCTCATAAACTCTCTGCGATGGTTTCCAGGCACCAACATCCAGGCATTTCTGACAGAATATTACATCAGGTACACCTTAAGGGGCTCAGACTGACAGGTCAGAATTTAACCACAGCACCTTCTACTACTGTAGGCTGGCCATGTGAAATGTTTTGCAGCACTTCGTGGGGACACAATGACCTCACACAGCAGGTATGGATTACAAAGTTTAAATAACCCTGTACAGCCTACACTGATCAACAAATTGAGGAAATTCGATTGATAAATATTCTTCCGTGTACCCTAAAGAAAAAAAGAACATTTGTGAATCAATGTGGTGATTCCTGCACCTGAATGATGGTCCGCTAAAAACAGAGAATACTGTACCTCAGTTGTCTTGTGATCCTCAGCAAGTGTGACGCCTTCTGAAGTTTTATGGAGTTAACACTTTCAAAAAATTCCATACAGACATGCAAATGCAACATAAGATGAACATACTCTATAATATGAGAGGGTGACAAATTCAGTGCAGGGCACTAGCAAACTGAGTTCTCCCTGATGGTGATACTGTGTACATTCAGAGACAAAGTTACAAGAAGTGTGGAATAATTTGATGCTCACTGAAGTTGCTTTCCCTTAGGGCATTGTAGAGTAAAGCTTCTGGCTGTGGAGGTGGAGGAGGTGGAAATAATATTAGTCTGACCTATGACTGTAAGGACAGCAGGGGAAAAACACTAATTACGAAATCAAATATCAAACAGCCAGGCACAAGAACCTGGTCAGGTCAAGGCCCTTCAGATACCCTGCAACTAGGGATCAAACTGGCTGGCTAGCTTGCATGCTGGACTGGGTATATTTTGCATACCTGTACACTGAGATTTAAGGTATTAGAAAAATGTGTTATCAAAATGTGTTTTCCTTTTTTTTTATTGAGATACTGCAAACTGTGTTCAGTAATCACTGCCAGGTACTACAATAGAGGCAACAACAACCCCACATGAATTATTATGAAACCTAAAGAACAGAACATCTCTTTGTACTGAGGGGAAGGGGAGGAAAAGGATGTATACACTATGTCAAACTGTTCAATGAAATCGCTGGAGAGAAGATTATATCACGTGCTGAAACTGCAAAACAAATGTGTGTAGACAATGTAATCTAAGCTTGATTCGTGACGTTCAGACCCACATATTTCATACACACTGTACAGCAGCAAACTCCCAAATTCCATTTCCAAAGTAAAATACGTACTGTACGTTGCTTAACTGCTGTATTGAAAAAAACGCACCTTCTTGTTCGCTTGGTTTCAGACGATAAAACACAGTAACACGCACAATGAGCATTCTCCCATATTTGACTTAGATGACACTTTCCAAGACCGAAATTGTTTTCGGATTATATTTTCTTTTACACTATGATCATAACAATGGAAATCGTGGCAATCTCAAAGTCATATATTTTTCAACAAAAGAACTGTAGTTGACACTGACATAAAACCAGTTGTCAAAAACGAAACAAAAATGATGATGCCAAGCAATTGTTTCCTCGCTCTGTTATACAGCTGACAGGCATGTTGGTGCTGTGGTTCTGCACAATTTAGGGAGTAAAATGTTGAGACAGTACACTACTCACTACAGTTGTATACATGGATGTTGATTCACGGCACAACTGGAGGGGTTGTGTTCTACACAGTAGCTCTTTTAGCATTGATCACAATGGAAACTTTTGGCAAGATCGCCTCATAGAGTGAAAAGAAAATAACTGAATTTTGGTACTGTATGTGTTTGATAACCTTTAACATCGGTCTCATAGCATTTTTATAAAAGCAGCATATAACGATCTTTTGTGAACTTGTGTGCTTCCAACATTTTCGAATTTCCTTTCACACACTCCAAGTGTTCAAAATCCTCACAAACTTACTGATGACAACTCAATGTGCCACATAGTTTAAAGCTGGAATATGAGTTGAAAATTGGTCACATTTTTCCACTGAAAGTCAATTTCAGGAAAATATGTCATACTCGCTACAAAAAACATTGTTAAAGCTCAATTATGAATATTTCCATTCCCATTGGTCTGTTTGATTTCAAGTTATGGTGATTAATGGCTTTCTTTGAGAGTCTAAAATTGATAGGGCCAACAAAAATGACAATCTTGACGTTTAAATAATGTGGTAGATAAAGTTCTCTTTCAGATTTTGTGACAGGTGATACTTTCTCTTCCCTGAAACAACGATGGTGAACAAAGAGAGGTACTGTAAGTACACTTGGCTATTGCCAGTACATCACACAAAATTTCCAGCTTTAAATGCTCTGAAATTAATCAGTTACAATTCAAATTAACTCGAGCTACCAAATCAAGCAGACAATTCACAAAGTACTGGCATCAATCTGAAATTATGTATTTTGAACAATTTGTCATGCATTGCATTAAGCTACAATCTTGGACAAAATACCCGTTCAATGTTGGCTATATGATTGCTGTTCAAAGGGTACATTCACTTCTATAGCGCAACATTGGAAAGGGGCACGGGGTTTCATGTTATCCTCTCATCTAAAATTCAGCATTACATTTGCAATGAACGACAACGTGTCCCAACAATTTTGTCCAAGATTGTAGCCTACCCTAGTTGTAGCTTTAATCTGCTTTTTTGTTTGTTCTTGGATTGCATCCTGAATGTTTAAAATGAATGTAGTTAATGTTTAGACAACCAGTGATGTATTGTAATTTAAACACAAAGAAGAGGATATTCCTGCCTACTACATAGCTAAACCCAAATCCAGCGGTACCGCACAGGAAGCAATCAACCTAGAAACACTTTTAAAGTATGTAGGTGATACAGCCAAGTCGCATGTTACTGCACCTAAAAGTTGTCCAAGTTCCGCTGGAAGGCTTGCTCAACAAGAAAGAAAGATAATACGCCTTCCAGGAAATAGTAAGAAACCTGGGTAACTGATCTAGCCAGCATGGAAAAGAAAACTCAGGAACTTGGCATACGACACCAAGGTTGATCTCAAGTTGACCCTGAGTCTGCAGACGTTACATTAAACTACTGTGGGGTTGCTGAAACCACGAGGTATGACACCTACAATTTAAGGAAACTTTATTGCATTATGTTGTAACACATAATGGGTGAAAAATCTTTGTACACAAAACTAGTGGTTACATGGCATCACTTAGTCTAAATAACATTTTATGTTGCCATACAAAGAGAAGAACTTATCAAATGTAACTAGTCTTAGGTCTGTTAGCAATTACTGGGCACATACTGTACATATACAGTACAAATGGTACTACATATAGCCACACTACAATAAGGATGTATGTGGTATGGATCTGACAAATGCTGCACTATCAGAAAATAAAAAAATCAGAAAAAAAAAAAAATCCAGAAAGGCCAGTGCAGCTTCTTTGGCCATGAGCTTCTATATGTAGTGCTTTGGCTGCTTTGTAGTTACGATGTAAGATGTTGTTTTACGATGTGACACACTGTATGTCAAGATTACAGTGCTACTGAGCTGCTCAAGGGCCAATATTTAATGTAAATGTAACCACTTAAGTTTAGGGAAAAAATAATTTGCTTGAAACTGAGGTCACTTACCTGCCCTAGTTTTGATATCTTCAGAAAAGGAAAGTACCTACACATGCAGCCACAAACTAGAACTGCTTTAGTCAAACAAAAAGAGCTGTACAGTGACACTTGGTAGAATAGGTTCATTGCCCATCACACAGCTTGGTAAATTTTCAAACGTGATTACAATGCATGGTTGTATGTTGGATCATATTGCACAATACATTCAGGAATCACTTGAAAACAACTTGTGGGTAAATTTAGTTTCCACTGTAAATTTAAGGCCTGTGGATCAAGGTACAAAAGGTACAACTCAGAAGAATCATTTCTATCACCTGTACTTAAATTAATAAACTGTAACACTGTAAGATTGGAGTAGCTGGCCTAGCTAATTTGCATAACTTTAACCGTACAAATTGAGCAAATTGAGTCTTTTAGGAAATTTAAATGAGACAAAAACACTTTTATACATCTATTTCCCGAGGCAAATATTATTCTGATCAAGAGACAGGTGCATGCTTTCAGATGAACAAAAATCCAAGTGAACATATCTACAAGTTATGTTATTCATTTTGCCATAGCTGTAACGGCAACAAGATTTACAACAATTACATTTACTGTAAACCCCCAAAAAATCTTAGATGTTCTTTTGTACTCTAGAATCAAAATGAAAGAAAATGTCTACTGATCAGAGCTACAGTAGTGAACGAGAAGCACTATGTTCTCTGAAACAGAAAATTACACTTTTTGGGAATTTGCCATGTCTTTGTTGCTTTTTTCTTCCGTGCTCGAGAAACTTTGTGAAACTTTTGCTTTTCAGAATTGGGATAGTTTCAAGATTCCGTACAATGTCTGATTGATAACCTGGACCTGATGATGATGAATGTTCTTTACAAGCATGTTCGGTACACTGTGCCTTCTCCACACCAAATTCCCCCTAACCCCCCCCGGCCCCAATCTCTACAGCAGTTGCTGTAAGGAAGTCCACTCTCAAGTGCTGGGTCCCCTCTGGTGCAAACTATGTTCACCAAACATGGAGGAACAATATATTACAGCTAGTGAGTCCTATGCCCAATACGAGGTGGGGGGGGGGAGAGAATTAGAAAATAAACTTCTGCAGGTCAGTTAATTGATGTGCTGTCATACCTTAACCTTCAACATGGCAACTTACACATGCACACACAGCTATAACAACTGGGAGATGCAATGACAGCTTCAAATGGTTGAACACAAAAACTAAGGGTACTACAGATCTAGGCTTAGAGCTGTATCACATTGCAAGATTGAATTCATATCAACCTTACTAGCAAAAATAATTATGATTAAGAACAATTCATAATCAATTAAAAATATTCTGGAATATATATGGTAGCCTAACCTGGTCTAGGCTACATGGTATCAAATGTGCATGCAGTGTAATGCATGATCATGCACAAACCACTTTGGATGTTTAATCTACCAATTCTACAGCTCTTCAAAGTAAGCCTGCTTGTTAGGCCTAGCCTAATCTTCAGGAATGTCTTTGCAACATAGCACTCATTGATAGTATGATATAGTATTTAACCAGTAATGAGGCATGTAAAAAAAGTAATGTGCTGTTCTACCAACAGGCCTTTTAAGTTTAAGGTTCCTGTTTGTAAAAAAAAGGGCTGCACACACCCACTTTTTCAAAAGTTTGGACGAGAAACTATTTTTTTTTTACTTGGCTCTACTTGTAAAAATTAAAAAAACAAAATGATATAAATTGGGATGGATCAGGTTGATGTCATACATGTTCGGACCATCGACAATAGTGATAAATCTTCCGTTCATGTCTCGCATATTCTAAGGAAGTCAATGGCCACTTCAGCTCCAAACGGAAACGGTATAGTCTACATTTCATTTGAGTCAATGAGTTAGGCCTGTGGATCGATCTGGGGTTGGGTACGAGTAGATCAGCATGATGGAAGCAAAACCTACGGCTACGTTAAGAGTTAGTGCAGCCTCTGGATTAAGCCAGTGAATGCTGGACCTGGTCAAAGAAAAGGTTCCGCAAGTTAGTGTTTCATCATTTTGCACCAGGTGGCGAATATGGGAACTACGAGCTTAACTTACCTCACAGAGAGCGTGTACTGACTTTTCTCCTCCGAAATACAACTTGGAAATTCCTCATCCGGCCACTCAGCTTGTGCAGACTCTGCAATCCTAACCTAGCCCAACTGTTAACTGTGACGCTAATGTTACTCCGTTATATTGTAATTCGGGGCTCACAACAAGTGGACGTTTTCCTTCCAGTGCAAAAGATGAAAACCAGGTAACAAAAATTGCAATGAAAATGAATTTGACATTTTGGCCGACTAGAGAAGAAGAATACTTACAGTCTGTTTGCTCAGGAGACCAACTGTTTCAGAAAACCCAAGCGAAGAGCGACTGCAATGATGGGCTGCGGTTCCAACAATTTTTATTAATTTGTTTACTTGGTGTGCGGCGCGGCGGAGGATTGCGAAGTTTACTACAACTATAATCCTTCGCCTCATGCCAACAAATTTTCGGTGGCGCTATGCCAAAAACTGAGGAAAAAAAGTCTGCACTCTTGGTAACTTCTGGTGGTCACGAGTGTCCCTGTCCCCCATAGGCAGAACCCTTGGTAAGTGGAATATTGGACTTCCAAGCAATGACCCACCCAAGCAGGACCAGATTCGAGGGGCGTGAGTTTCCCTCGGAGTCTTCCGTGATTTTCTTTTTTTAGATGATAATGTTTTATTAGCTACAATTTTAAACAGAGGCAAGGGACTGGGTGACGAATGTGAATTGGCTAGAAACACGTCACACACTGTCAATCAGAAAATACAACGGCTTTTGTTCAACGATTTACCGGGCAAAAATGCGTGTTTTTATAAGATTTAACGTATTGCCAATGTTTTCCATGGAAAAATCTTCCCGTAGTAAAGCCCCCAATACCAAATTTGTGCCTGGGAGAGTGGCATATAGGCGTATGCCGTGTTCATGATATCATGTTAATCTGTAAATAATGACGAAAAGTCATATTTTCATCCACTGACAAGAAACTATTGACAGTATCACCCAAGTGCCTATTTGTGAGGGTGTCTCTAAAACGAAGACCTCTAAAACGAAGACCGAAGACCAAAGACTCGTTCAAATGATGAGCAACTAAACAAAGAGACATTCACTGTTCTGCAAAACTGCCAAACGTAGTCTTCGTTTTGCGGTCTTCGTTTTAGAGATTTGCAATATTACGTACTAAAATCTCTAAAACGAAGAATGGAAAACGAAGACCTTATCGACCTGTCAACCAAAGCATTATTTAACCGACTTTTATTATCGGCGGCGGACAAGTAAGTGTAATATTTTCTTTGCAGTTTAGTTAAGTTTAATTATCTTGATGTTCATACAAGCATGGAAATACATAAAGCCGTTCGTCCTTAAAATTTATTCGTTACTTCAAATACAATACACCGTAAATCCCGACCCGTTTATCAAATTCAATGTTCAAAAATGTACGTGAACAAAGATTTCATTCCAATCTTCTATGCGTTATGTTTACATTTTGTTTTAGATACGGGTCTTCCTTTTCCGGT
>VJOZ01089774.1:571-10856 GCA_009801055.1 Stichopus horrens | reverse complement strand
TTCAGTATAACACACGATTGTGTGTTAGTCTCGAATGACTCCTGACATGTAACCCCCAATCCTCCAATCAAATGTTGAGAAATTTATCAGGTGTTATATAAAACTAGATACCCTCCGCCTAATGTTTCTAATTTTAACTAGCGTTTCTTTTTTTAATACGGATATGACCAGAGACAATATACGGCTCTGCCTACGACTAGGGCAGCGTACGCTATATAGCAGTTGGAGATTCCTCCGCAATTTGCGGTTCACCGTCGGTGAAAGTCCCTATAACGGACATTTGGGCAATTTTTCTTCGGTATTTTATCATTTGGGATGGGTTCTTTTGTGGACTGAATATCTGTATGTACTGAATATCTGTGGACTAATATAAGTAGGCAAGTTGAGGTATACAAGGTGTGAAAATGGTGCCAATTGAAGCAATTAATTTTTATAGAAAAGTTATGGACTTTTAGTCTGTGGATTCGAGGCGAAGCTTGACTTGTCCGGGTGACAAGGTTCGGTAACTTCGACGGCCTCTAGCAGAAAATCTAACCACCTGCTGTAAGGTATGAAAAGTTGAAACTGCCATGAATAGCCAATGTGTCAGCTTTCAAAAGTGCGGCGGCTTATATCTGTTGAAAATTTATACAAGGCCTTAGAGACCACATTACTTTGCAATTTAGTGTGTAAGTCAATGGGGGCAATTAATAGAGGTTTGCTACCCTCGTGTTTCTATATACGTAGCCTCTCGAGATAGAACCCTAGACATAAAGTCAGTGCAACGCCCTCTATTGGATACGGTGGTTTAACGGACACTATTTTTACAATGCTTTTTGTTTGCGATCTCAGGTGACCCATTAATGACACTTGTCCCACACCAAACCAAAAATCTGTGGACATGTTGCAGTTGATATGGTATTCCATGTCTCGGTTTCTCGAGCAGTCAGCACAGACCATGTACAAACAAATCATGAGACTTCCTTCAAAAGCTTCCCTTGTTGACGTATTGTGTTCACAAGACCCACCTAACTTGAATTGCAAATGACCTTTGACCTCCACCACAAACGTTTAGACCAAATAAGAAATATCTTGAGGTTTTCTTGAAGCAAAATGTTGTGCTTATCGAAAGGCTCCAGTAATTTGACCTACGTTGACCTCTAATGAGTTTGAACAGTATCAATCAACAATGACGGAGTTCCTTCATAAAATGTGATCCATATCAACACATTAAAAATTATGGCAGGTGGAGCTTCCCTTGGTGAAATGTCGTGTTTACAAACCGCGTAGCAATTTGACCTGTTTAAATTACATATTTGAAATCACCCGGTACTGTACAGTACTGTAGTGGTGTTTTCAATTAACTTTGCTGACCGTAGTACTGAAGACACACATGCCGGCGAATCACCACTTAGAATAGGGTAGAATTGCAGACAAAAAAAAAAATCAAAATGACATAGAAATCTCTGACATTTGTATTTTCAAACTTTTTAAGCTACCACATAGTATAAGAGCGCCACCCTTCTCAATCATCCTTGCCCCCTCTCCAGAAGTGATGCAATGCATGTGGTCACACTCACCACCTGCATCTCCTCTGGTAAACCCTCCCTCCCCCCTCACCTATTTCTAAAGAATTTGTTACGCCAGTAGTGACACCCATCGCTTCTGCTTTTTAGAATCTCTAGATTAGATTGGGTAGAAACATGTCGGAAAAAGTTGAACTGCTACAATACCTGTCATTGCAAACATTTCAGGGAGGGCACAGATTGCATTTACCGACTAGACAATGTGGTCACCAAAATCGCAACTACCTACTGTCAAGTCTGTCCGTGATTGCTTCTACGGTAGATCACTTTGGAATCTTTTAACAGTTCTAACCATGGTTCTGCAGCATGGTATTGTAGACACAAAGACTTTTTATATGCAGAGTGTCTGTAATCTCACCAGAGGGACATCGACCATATAAACAGAGAGGTATGCAATACACAGAACCAATGACTATCATGCATCCGTGTACAATACTACATTGGGAGTTTGACTTACAAGTTCGTTTATTTCCAAAACAGTAAAATACTTAACTGTAAAAATAAAATCTGATATGATTAAGCCTATCTCAACCAACAGTTGCCATGGAGACTTGTCCCTGTCTACGTGATTTGCTCAAAACAATGAGCTTAATTTTAGAGCAAACCAATCAATGAGAATCAAAGAAAAATTGAGCAAAAGAGTTGTCTTTCGAAAATGAGAAGGTGCCCAGGCTCAACACAAAGCAACACTTATGAAGTTATCACCTCTAATTTAAGAGATACCTTGAATGGTTGAGACTCTCAGGATATAGTAATACTATTTTTACAACACTATCATATGCACCATTGGAAGATGTCTCTTCTTTACCATTCTAACTGAGTCCTTACATGCTTTCTCCTTTGAGTTATCCACTGTGGACAATGTTCTCTATTCATGGCAACTACGTGGCTCTATGTGAACATCCGCTCCCCTTCGCTCGGTGAAAACAGCCACCTGCCTCCGTCTTGCAGAGATCTGCTCTAGAGGATTAATTCTGCAAATTGGAGCATCAAAACTGCACTGAGAATACCATAACCCTCACTTCCTCAATCTGATTTAAGTTGTCACATCCTCTTTCGATTCTTGGTTATTATCTTCTAACGATTCCTTACATTCCTCTGTCTCATCTTTGTTTATTTGGTCAACATCCTCCTTGATATCCTTCTTGGTCTCGCCAGAGTCTGCACTGCCCTCCAGGACCTCATCTTTATCATCTTCATCTGCTTCGTCAGAGGCATTTACAGAGACGATCTGGACGATCTGTTTTTTAACCAACGTGTCACTCTTTGATACATCCCCTCCGCACATTCTGAGGTAGTGCTCTCGGCTGTTCCTGTCCAGGTACGACCTCACCGATGTCTTGCCCTTCCAACCGACGATGATCAAGGACTTGCTTGAAGCTTGATCCACATCACTAATGTATGAAAAAAAAAAGTAGAAGAAACATCACTAGTCAAAAGACAAATGGCAGCGCAAAACAGTCTGAACATCAAAACACTGGCCGGTAGATAATTCTCACCCATATGAAAGGGAAACTTAGGAGAATTTTCAGAAACTCGTACATTGCTGGTCAATTGTTACAAGAAGTTTAGTATACTCTCAAAGTATTGACTGATTTGTGTTCAACTAGGTGATAAATTCAAAGTACAGGCAAATTTATTTTCTGAAAACAATTCAACAAGTTTCTGAACTTTGACCTCCTTTATCTAAACTGTCCATTCAATGATCTCCCACTTACCAGGGTTACCTACTCCTCCCCCAAGTATCAAGCATGGACCCCTGCAGAGACACACTTCAAAGGGTAGGAAAGGAGGAGAAAATTGTGAAATAATCAGATCAGGAAGAATTCTTCTCTCCTCCAAAACACCTTTGACGCAGTCGCGTAACTAGCACTCTTTTATCACATGAGAAAAGTCGAAGTGTTGTTGGCTGAAGGTCATCAATGTTTACCTGTAAGGTTCAGATAAACACTGATGACCTTTAACCAAATGACGAAATTCTGTGCACGAGCTAGGAAGAGGCACAAAACACATGCTAAAGAGCATTATCTGTGGGACATCAATATAAATATACTTCGAAAACTAACAGCTTTTTTTTTGTCTACTGGGGTACTTTCTGACTGTATTTGCCATTGGCAGATCATTTCTTTTTAATGATCACAAGTCTACGAAACAAACACACATCTGATTTGGAAGAACAAAGTGCAGAAAGTTATGTAAATATTTAGGTCATGATTACCTACCTCACTCATGCCGTTATTAGTACGTTAAAATGGGATTGACTGACTTCAACCTCAGTCTTCTTTTGTTCTACTGAGGTTCAACTTCTTGCAAATTGTCATGGCCTAGGGTCAGTTTTATCACCCCATGCTGTGATAATCCACATGGTCAATTAAACATTGTTCTCCTAAAGTAATTCAGGTGTGTCAAGTCCATTGTAATACATGGGTAATCGGGTATGACAGAGGGTCTGTTGAATGCTTTAGCATGGTTTTAGCACGATGATAACGTCATGCTTAAGGACACTCAGAAAAACCATAAACAGATAAATGAAAAAGCTTATTTCCATAGCAATTGTTTGATTGACAGACTAAATTTACACAATCCTGGTAATGGAAAACATCTCAGGCAAAACCTTCTGAATCCTCGAACTGTAGAGACATTTGCTATGACTATTGGCTGATTCTTGTTGCACCGTCATTTGAACTTCCTTCCTTGAATTATAACTATTCTCAAATGGTAAATGATTCTTCACATTTTCTGGTTGATTAGGGTCATCAATCAGTGACACACACACGGAACTAATATCCTCTTTTAATACCATCTGTTTCTTAATTCAAATGGTGAAAGGAAAAACAAGTGGGATGGAGTATATTGCCATGGCAACTGCACATTCTACTGTAAGAGATCCTCACATTTGTCACATATCTATTTTCTTATCATATCTTTTCATTTTTATATAAACTATTTTCCTGTTTTGAAGTGAATAGTTTGTCTTGAAATTGTTTCAGGTTTTCTGATCAAAGGCATCTAAACAAATCACAGCCCCTTGGTCAAAAGATTTCAATTTAAAATTTACAAACCCAAAATGAAAATATTACTTACGTTACTTCAGGATCACAAACAAACACTAAACTTCCTTGGCCTGTCGAGAAAATAACACAAAGGAAACATAGAAACGACAGATGGTGACCTATTTTAGCAAAAGAGAGGAAGTATTTACTCCAACGCTAAGATTTTCGATCAAGCAGGCTAAAGATAAGTGAAAAGGGAATGTATTAGAGTCGTTCATTGCTTACAGTTTGTATACAGTATTGTGAAATACTTAACTTGAACCTGCACTGAGAGGTACACAATCACAACTACCAGGGAAGTACAAAAACTACACTTGAAGTAGATTGTGCATCAATGTTAAACAAAAGTTTACTCTTACTCTTAATAGATTTAATGCAGTATTTCATGACAAGGCTGATATTGATAGAAACTTTTGTGGCTGGTTTTCCTTTAATACAGTGCCATTCTACCTTCAACTTTCTTGAAGTCTACTATCCCACCATACAAAGGGTATATGTAGAAAGTACTGATATCGAAGGCATTCCATGGCTCCTTTTGGAAACTCACCGAACGTCTTCAGCTGCTGTTGCATTTTTTCAGAGAAAGTGCAGTCAAATGGACACTCGCTGGACAAGAGTTTGATTACATCTGACTTTTCGATCATGACCCTCCGGTCCTTCATGAATGGGAACAATGTCATAATGCCCTGAATGCCGGAAACAAAGATAAATGAAAGAAAATATACAGAGATGGACATAAAGACCACAAGAAAACTTAAACACCACTCCGCCTACATTCACAGATGTCTGTCTGCCTACATTGACAGATATCTGAGAATGATGTAACAGGCATTTAAATTAGATGGCTTAAAATGTTTGTTCCAGTTATTTGCATGAATATCTCATACATTTACCATAGGACCTGGTTCTGCTAAAGTTATTGTTTAGCTTAAAAAATAATACAGAGTGGCTGGTCATAGGACCAGTAACAAGGCTGCCAGTATTGGGTTGAGTTACCACATAGTTTAGGGGTTACATGGCCTTTTGAAATTGGCCTTCATAGAACATACTGTACCTTGGGTGGACATAGCAACTTGGGCACATTTACAAGGCTGCTGGGCCAATAATGTCAACTGACAATGTTACATAGGATAGGAAACTAGTGTATTCGTAACACAAGCATATCACAATGTGGACAGGCTTGAAGAGACTGGTTTAATGTGTTGACATAGTGACAGGAAGGAAGCAATATCACTTGCACAGCTAATTACTGTATCTGACAGGTAACCATGGCTACACCACTGACCTTCATATCTTTATGGATGATGAACACGCCAGAGCATATAATATATGAGATCAAGAGAGAGATTTTAAATTTTAAAATAGATTTCTCCTCATTTTTAACACAAATGTCAGCACAAAAAGTTACAGCAAATGTGAAAGCTAACTTCTTAAACAATTTTAGGGCTGACAGTATCGACTCTGCCGAAGGGCAAACACCATAAAAGTAATGAGAACAAACGATTTTAAGGATTTAAAGTTTATACTATTTGTAAGACAAAGAATTGTTGATGTGAAGGAACTCTAACTTTTTATTTGTTTTTATCACGGCTTGCGAAAAACCAGGCCTCACAGTAAAGGACTGAGAAAAAAAACTAGACATACGTCAACAGTTGAGCACACTGAGCATTGGCAGTCACCTGGCTTCAACATTATCATTCTAATAACTACATGCAACTTTGTTTTGGATGCAAATGGTTTTACTATTTTTCAAAAAGGCTGTAAACACCAAACTACCTCCTGTGAGAGACGGAAAGAGCAACTGACACCCTCTGCATCACTCCGAGATAATGTCTTGATACCAGAATTGATTATCTAGGAAATGAATGAAAGTCAGAACAAGTAATGTAAGTACTAGATTAATGAGCTGATCTTCAGCTAGTCCCAAAACAGATAATGCAGCAGTGTGGCATCACTCCCTATAGGTACAGAAAACTGCTCATTGCCGCACGAGATTATTTAGATAAAGATGCGAATGTAATTGTTTCGGAAGTCTCTCTCAGACTACACGGACCTCTACCCCCTTACTCTCTTTAAACCTGTCAACAGAACAGAGGGTCTAAGATGAGACTACTGGATGCATGGACCAAGTTTCTTTTGTATTAGTTAACACATCCATTTTCATTCTCAATTCAACTATGAAACATGTATCTTTTAAACATATCAGTGATTTTGAAGAACTATCACCCATTCACAGATCGGTTGCTCCATTCTCTTTAAATAACTTCAACAAACAAAGGAATGATATCTTGTGGAACAGTGTGGAAGTCAAAAACAACTTCATATGAAGACCATAACCACACAGTTTCAAGGATAGAGGTAACAATTTAACAGCATGAAGTAACATCAACAACTGCATGGAAAACAATAAAAGAACAACGAACAATGAAGTCTGAAGGTCACCTTGATACTAGCTGAAAAGCATGACAGATCAATACCTTGAGTTTATTCTCATTTGCCTGGATAATCTCCTTCACTCTCTTACTGGTGAAGTAGAGGTTCCTCTTTTTTCCAACAAAACTTCTTGTGAGGATCTGAGTGACAGGAAAATCATCACCCAACTTGTAGAAACTCCTGTCAATGTAAAATGTATGGAAAGATGACAAGAAAAATAAGAGTGTTCACTATTTTTAGAGATAGATTCTCACATGATCAGCTATGTTTCTTGATCTCATAACCACAACCTTTTTCCCCTCTTTCCTACCTCTGTTTCTCTTTTGCCTCATCTATTGAGTCACAAATCTTCCAAAATCTACCAGAGTTGACAAAAGTACCTTGCAGTTCTATGGGCTTTGCACCTCTGAACAGGGGTTCAGTCTTAATTAAATGTGATAAAATTCAACAAAACTAGCCAAATGTAGGTGATGTAAGTCAGGGCAAATGATTGCTTGGTTCGCCTGACACAGCACACTCATTGACTCACATAACATTCCCATAGAGCATCCAGCATGACTTGAAAGAACAGTGCAGTTAATTGCTATGCAAAGCGTGACAATTATGCAAACAACACGCAAACACTACATGGTTTCATTCATGATGAACGTGTTGTCACATCACAGATTTCACCACAGCACTTCACAAGGCAAAGAATTGGGGATTTACTTTGAAAATAGGGAAAAAATTAATAGTATAATACTACATGTTTTTTAGATTCATTTTTACCACCTTGAGTACACTAGCAAATTCAACTGATTGCCAACTAGGATGTATCAAACTTACTGTATTTCAGGCCACACCTCCTCTTTTCCTTCAAAATATACAAACGGGTCTTCTTTGTAGCTGTTGAAGTGACTTTTCTCAAGTTTAAATTTCTTCTGTGGTGGCCTGAAAGAGTAACAATTTCTCTTTTCTTTTAGTAAATTGAACAGGAAGACACTTTAAAAAAATACATGGAGGAGACAACGAAAAAGAAATGTTGTAAAAGGACAACCTTTATCACAGATGTTTATATTGCCTTTTGTGTAACTTGAAGAATGAAAAGTGCCACATTTTCCAAAAATGGCTACAATATGTGGAAAAACGTTGATGGCTTCACTTTGTGCCATCTCTGACAATTTAATAACTACGTATTTGAAGAAGTGACTTTAAGGATCTTACATGTTGCTTCTGAACTCTGTGTAGAAGTAAAGAAATGATCCAATTGCAGGCCACTGATTGAGGATGCCTGCTATCACTTCACATGTAGTCCTGAAGATTATCTATTGTGATCAACTGTGTACATAACACTGAAGTGTAAACTGCAATTATAATTAACTTTTGCATGTAATCATTAAGTGTAATTGCAAGTATGATTACTTTTCCAAGTAATCCTGGAGTGTAACTGAAATTAAGACTGTCCACATAACACTGATGTGCAACCGAAATTGTCATAACTATGTCAGCAATCCTGACATGTTACTGCAAATTATGATTAGCTTTTGCATGTAATCATGTAACGGGTAATAGCAATTATGATCAGCATTGGAGCATAATTACGGTGAAGTGTAACTGAAATTTATCCTTGGCTGTGAACATAATCCTGAAGTGTATTACTGGAATTATAACAAAGTCTGCATGTAATCCTTAAGTGTAATTGCAAGATAGATTAAGCAAGCATGTAACTACTCAAAAAAACTGAAATGTGTAGTGTGTGCTAAACACCCACCCAGCACATTTTCAAGTGGACCCATGTTAAAAAAGATTATGGATAAAAGAAAGATGATCATTCTAAATGAAATCTAAAAAAATTTGGATTATGCAGAACAAAAAGGGCAAAAGAAGAGTAATTTTCATCAATATCCTACCACAAGTACCGATGACATGCTATGATACTTTCAAGTTTTTCATAATAACAAACTTGCTCACCTCTTCCCCCCCCCCCNNTTCACCCTGTTACAGTTGATTATGATGAACTATCTTTAAACATTATGCATCAACGTTGTTGTTATTCTTTCTTTTTTCAGTTGGGACAAGTAAAAAAAAAGGATATTATACAGGATTTGTGAGAAAAAATGAGGAGAAATAATGGGATGGTCTAAAAAGTAGGAGAAAGTAGGACAAAGTACAGTAGGATAAGTAGAAGTCACTTGAAAAAACTTGTTGTGTTTCCTGATGATGAGATATCACTAAATCCATCTTTTAAGCTGCATTCTTTTTCAAACCTTGAATGTTGGATACACACATATGGGTTCAGCTGAACTGTAAAATAACATATATCTTAACAACAAAAGAAACATGACACTATGTCATCATGTTGTTAGCAGACAGGCATGGCAAAACTGACATCACCTATTGGATGTTAATCTCTGGGCAGTGTTGTGTAACAAAAAAAAGTCCATATAAAACCACACAAAGAAGCAAATGCATAAACATTGTTTGATCTAACACTGAATCGATTGGCTTCATCATTCGCATAATTATTTCAGGATGACCTAATTCAGAATCAACCAAAATATTTACTCTTTGGGTTCGTCGGTGCCAGTCTCATCAGAGGGCGCATCGTCATTGGTGGCAGCATCCTCCACCATCATGTTGTCAGCACTGTCTTCAACAACTGAACTGGTGGCAGTTACGTCATCGGCATTTGCCTCTTTGGCAGTAACTTCTGTAGCAGGAGTTGTGGTGTCAATCCTTTTTTCAACTGCAAAAATATCCAATCGAAGCACATCAAAAGGAAACTTGACGGAACACAAATGCAAAGATTCGGGGAGAGTGGGGGCTGTTTGATAATTCCAGTTTTGTACAGACATGTGTAATTTAGCAAAAGAAAGCATTGTATGATATATATTAAAGACACATTGGGCAGCTCCTTCATCAAATATTTCAGCTCAAGGGTAGTTGCTACATGTCACAGCATCAAACGATGTCACAGTACACCCAAAATGACATCTGGCATTTGCTTAAATGTAGAAATATTACTCTGGCAATAGTTTTAACTTTTTCATCTCCTTAGAACAGGGCTCGGCAAAGCCGGGGTTCACGACCCTTTATGGTTCACAAAATATTTTGCGGAGTTGCAAAAAGGATTAAGGAGAGAAAAATAATTGTCAAATTTCTCATTACATGTAAACAAGGGGAAGAAGTTTTCACAAACCTGTCAAAATTTGAGGGCTGTTTCAACAAGCTTAAAAACTTTTCAATTTTTATTTT